>JAOBRC010270907.1:0-21572 GCA_027575255.1 Scolionema suvaense
GGGGCGGAATCAACCCCCCCCCATACGTACAAAGGCCAAACTGACCCCATACGGAATAGGGTTAAGTCACTGCAGCGTCTCAAAAGTGAAAAGTCAACAAATTTCATCAATTGAAATAAATAAATTGAAGTACTATAACAATTTGATAGCCTAAGCGTCAATACAGAACACGTTGGCACTCATCATGTTGTTATAAACCATGAATATACTCAACCAACTCCTACTAGCGGCCCAACTTTCGTGGGACAACATATTGATTCAAGGAGCACATCAGTAAAAGAAATCAAATGATGCACACCAAATTGTAATGACCGGAGGAATAACCTATCATTGAGAACGTTACGTGTTTTCTGTGTGGGTCTTCTTTCTTGATGTAAAAAACATTTCTTGGTTTATTTGCCAGAGATTATTTTGTCTCCATGCTTTATTAAATATAGGTTTCATGATACGAATTTTTCCTAGTCGCTCTCATTTTTTCCTAATCGCTCTTATTCTAAAACCTTTTGTACCTATACTTTAACGGTTTTCCGCGCATACAAAGCAACCAAATTCGGCGCTGTTTTATTTTGCTGAAGATTTCTTCCAATGCATGTTTTTTGTTACAACGTTTTTGCAAGCTTGTGGCGGTTCACTGATTTTCTATCATTACTGTTCTAATTTGTCTTTTTACTAAAAACGTAACAAGTGCAAGCTGTAAGATTTTGGTGTTTTTTAGACAGAACGACATTGTAGTAAGAGAAGTAGCAAAGAACAGGTAGAAAGAGAGTTTTTTAAGTGTTGTTTCATAGCTATAGATCTTTTCATGAAAGGGTCTAATTTTTCAAGACTGCCTCATATATCCTTTTGCAGCTGATGAGCATATTATAAAATTTTTTCCAACCCCAAAATTTTTGTTTGATTTTCTGATGATATTTGTAATTAGTGTCATTTTGAAATTTCATTTTGCTATTGCACGTAAAGAAGGCAAACATGAGGAGATAATACGTCCGTTTGGGCCTTTCACAATTCTCCTGCTAGTTCTGATCTGGAACAAGTTGGAAATGAAAAAAAAATTAAATACTATCGCGGGGCCAGCAATTCTGCGTCCATCCTTTTTCCTTAAAGAAACAAACAGATAGTTCTTAGAACTTGTGATTATAAGCCTTTGTAAAGATGATTTTGAAACTTGCATTGCACGAATGAAGTTGTCATGTAGTATTCTGATGCCATTTCTTCAATGGCTGTCGTTTAGTTTTAGTGCTTCCAGTATTTCCGGACGACTTCGCATGGAGCAGCAGTGGTACGTTAACGGGTCATATCTGCGTTCAAATCACCAATCCTGGTCTTTCATGGAATAACAACTTCTTTTGCTGGACGCAAGGATTGGCTAATCCTGAAGTGCAATGGTCCGCCACTGCAGTTGCAGGAAAGACCTGTATCTGGTTAGAAGAACCAGCAGATCCTGATTGGGTACCGAATTTCCTCTGTTTTGACTCTGCCTTAAACTATCAGCTGAAGTGGTTGTATACTGGAACGGAGATCGAAGATCAATGTGTCCATTTTTTGGAAAGCGATGATGTTGATGCCTGGCAGAACAACTACCTCTGCAATCTGCGTAAGTGCTGAATATTAAACAATACAATTTTCTGATCTGTCCAGTCGTTACTAAAAGCTACGTTTGGGCCAGCCTAAGCGCTGTTCCAGGTAAAAATATGGGCTGCCTAACTAAAGTCATATCTACTCATCGAAATGACTAGGGTCTTTTAATATCCCGGGAGCATATCCTCCTCCTCGTTAGCACCTCGACCCTATCCTCTTTCTTCCTATTCTTCGTCCTCTTCTTCCTCTTCCTTGTCCTCGCCCTCCTCCTCCTCCTTCTCATCAAAACTTATCAATAATTGAAACATGGTTGACGGACAGATAAATCAAAAATAACCTTGCTACGATATCCTATAGTTGTCGGTAACGATTGCAACCTGTAGATGAAAATTATTGAAATCTAATGCAGAAATCCAAGTTTAGAACAAAATATTTACGCATTTTGCATGTGCATGAGACAAGCGTCTATTTCCACACTTTAGTTATAACCTCTGTCAACGTGGAGCTTTCGTATAGAATGGTTTCAGCTCTATTGGGTTGTCACATTTGGACAATTGCACTCGTGAAATCAGAGTTTACACCCATTCGTATCCAAAAAAAAAAATTGTTGATAGGAAGGGTTTAAAATACGTTCATATGCGGCAACAGAAATAACAAAACGTATCATAACATCATAATCTTGACATAAAATGTGTAGAGCACGCTGCTGTAATCTGTTTATTCCATTTCCTACCGGAGCTTGCTCTGACTGTCATTGAGTGTCCAATAAAGGCCAGGATGCATAGCTATTAGGTCTAACAGACAGGCAGGGTTGTGCTAGATGGTTCCCTAATATAAAATTTGGTATAAAGTGCACCTTGTTTTGGTACCTAGTTCAAGTATGAAGTGATACCAACTTGATACGGTGTACATATGGCTGTGTCTATAATTCCTGCCAGATAAATTATGTTCGATGTTTCCTCTTGTTTGTAATTTAACAATCTTAAGATAACAACATTTTCCATCTTTATGCTGTCATCTATTGAAAAATCTTCCTACTAGCAGCAGGGAAGCTACCTTAAAACAGATGTTCATTTTCGTGCACTTGGCGCTTGACTGAACTTTCAGAAACTGCAGTAGAGAGCTGATAGGTCATGCAGAAAGATTGTATCCGTCAGAGTTGTACTGCATTAGTGAAAGTCCAAAGCAATATACCGCTCTAAACCCAAATTCCATATGGTGGTAGATCAAGGAAAGAACATGATCACTGGTTTTTATTTGAGTGAAAAAGCTTCTGTGGTTCTTCTGCAATATTACTTCAAAGTTTGATATTTTCACTGTTTATCTGATTCTCAATTTTTCCTATTAGTGACGTCATATAGGACCGTTTCTACGGCCTATGGTGTTTCTTAGTAACTGAAATTTCGACGGATTCCTTTAACGCTATGACCAACACATTACAAGCCTCTTTGAGATTAAGCAAAATTTGCATTCACACATCTGTTCAATGAGTGGCAATTTAACAAGTAAGGTGGGATAATTATGCTTGGTCTGACCCTGCGTCATGCATAATTACTAATCAGAAGCAAAATGGTAGCAAGCCGAAAATTCTCCATACTTTTGATAGCAGATATCTCTGGAACTATGAAGGCTTTTTTCATAAAATGAAAACCTCTTTCGTATTTTTCAAGGCTCCCTTACCACGCCAAAAATCATTTCAGACCAGTATATTGCTTTAAGTTAAAAAGACAAACCAAGCTAGTCAAGTGTAGAAGGAAAAACGAAGAGAGACGCAGCAATCTTAGCACGCTTCAGGATCTTGTCTCAAACAAGTGATGCACAAGAGGAAGTTTTAGTCGAATGATGTTTGAGTTGTTCGACATATCAAGCGGGGTGAGAGTGTCGGAAAGTTCTAGCTAGAAAATATTTTATCAGATATATACTAGAACATTTTAGAACATGTACATTTGTATACAGATAGCAGCCAATCAGGAGCAAACACCAAGGTTAGACATGACATCAGCATGATATTGCATGAGAAACTGCTGATGTCGTAATTGCGTCAGCAAAGACTAAGCGTATTCCGATGCAATGCATCGTAACTAACTAGTTTTATTTGAACATTGTACATCTTCTGTTTGTGTCTATATACACAGGATTTTATTACCAGAGCTCAGAGGTCAAAACATTCAATACAACGTATTTGTGACGTTTTATTCGTATCGGAGCAAGTTCACACACTTCACAATAGTGTAAACTATCGGAAACGTGAGCGCTAGGTGTTGTCGTAGTAATCTCATATTTTAAAAATCAGCACAATCAAAAGTACTCCAAGAATGACTACGAGAAATCCACGCTTTAAGGTGACCTGATCCCCATTGTTCACCGGTATTAAACGTGCTAAATCTGCTTATGATATTACAATTACGCGTTGACCTAAAGCGCAATAAGATGTTTTCAAGTAAAGCGCCCGTTTCTATGAGGGACGAGGTTTTTCCATCTTTCTTCAGTCGATTTACCAATGTAAATCATACAATCAAATTTTTACCGTCATTTTCGGTTAGGCGCTACCTTCGAACAAGAATCAAGAAGCAGTTTCTAAACTATTTTAATAATCACCGCTCTCGACTAAGCACTAGATCAGAAAATCGAATTTTAAATAGTAGAGGATTTATGGTATCTGCAAAATCATAATCAGCATCTAAGGTAAAAAGACTGATGTAAGATATGTAATATGTAAAGGTAATATGAGAATGAAGTTATTGTAGCAAACCAAACAAACTAAGCAAGTACTAGAGGAAGATAAAGAAATAATGTCTATTTCAAACGCTACAAACGGAGGGTCGCGCCTACTCTTTAAACCTGATGTCTTCTAAGTCTAGAGCTTTTGATTCATCACAGTCGACGAGTTATAATGTTTTAATTATATTTGTGCATCACCGTGATCTGCTACTCTATTCTAAAAACTAGCTGTACAACTTAATACAGTTATTAGCATCATAGCTCTTTTTTTGGGACTTGGTACGAGTTATCAACCATCAACAGTGTAACTTGCTTTAACCCTACTTACAATCATTGCCAAAATATCTTAAAAAAACTGATTTTGGCAAAGATTTTCGGTTACGATTTTCTGAGTTTTGTGTATCTGCTCAGTGATGATATCTATTGATTTGATGCTTTTAACTTGATTCTATGACTGTTTGAAGCCTGGTTCAGTCTTGTCAGATGACTCAACTTGTTTGCTGGTGTGTTTGGATATTTCGTAACTGTTGAATGGGGTGAGGCGGGGGTACTGCCTGGAAGAAGTAAAAATCTAGTTTGATTGTGTCATGGGACTTGTTCCCTTTTAATCGTGTTTGCATGTGATTGTTTGTGGTCATAGCTGCTTGTTGATGATGGCTGGCACGGGGCCAGAAAGCCAGGTTTTGTATGTATGCATTCTAATAGTCACTGATCTTACTTGCTGTCTCGTCTAGCATGTGTATATGGATACTTTGACGATCAACCACCGGCCATGTGCATGTGCTACCCAGGTTGGACAGGCATATTGTGTGATGCAGGTGGGTATCTATTGCATCTAACTACTTTCTTCAGTGAAACTTTGTAGGATTATGTTAAATACCGAAAAGCATCCTGCATACTCTACATGCACTGCTGAACTACCATTGGAAGCTCGCTTTAGTGGACGTGTACAATATAAAATGGTGTCTATCATCCCCTCTGCCCTTCTGTCCGTCCGTTGTCATCACCAACACTATTTCCCAGATAATTGTTGAATGGATGTTTCTGAAATTTGGCATGAGGGTATAATATCCGTGATTGAAGTAACATCCTGAAGCCAGATTCTTTGAAGAAAATCTTTTGAATTTACCGAGCATCATTTATGTCGAAATGGGAGACTTTTCCAAAATATTTTAAAATATTTAGAGTGAAAATGGAGGAAACATTTTCTTATGGACGACATATTAAAACTTTCCTTATGTTGGGACATGAGTATTAATGATGCCCTTTTTCAATATTTTTTCATATATCCATTCATTATTGTTTTGTCATGTTTGATGTAAAACTTTATCGCCATATGCTATGAACTGTTATATATCGAGTCGAAAACTCTGATTCACCCCAGACTTGACTGCTTTTTGTGGTGAAAATGGTTATTTTTAGGGTTTTTCAAAGGTATTTTGGAGTCTGCCCATGCATTTTTTAAAGATATTTTGCGTAGGCTGGGAGGTACTAGCATGCTCCTGTTCAGCTTGGTCGTGACAATTTATGTCCAGAAATGGGCTCTTTTATACCTTTTTTGAAACATGTCCCAATTCGTTCCTTCTAATTTCTTTCTAGTTTTTTATGTATAACTGTTATAGATATTTTGATTCATGTGTGATATCTCGAAAAGCTCTTGTTGTCCCAGGGTGAGGTTATTTTTTCTGCAGAAAACGGTAACTTTTAGTGCTTTCCAATTTTAAAATCTGTGAATTACTTTTTTTTGTAAGTTCCTGTGTGAAACTGAAGAATAGCAGTGATTTATGGACCTTGGAAACTCGCCTTCGGCTTGGGCACATTAAAGCTGGTCTACTTTAAGTGTTTTTTAAATATTTCAAGATCCACATGTTAACCTTTTCTTACTTTTGGTAGAAAGCATAGTAGCAATATACATTGTGGAATGCACCTGGTGATACCTGTGAGAACAGTTGCCTTTCATACGATGGTCTAGAAATATTTGAAGATCTTTCTGATATTAATTTCCCGTGAAACGTCATGGAAATTGAATTTGTGTTATGAATTATTCTGGGAAATGTCTTCTACTCTTGGGCCAATGCTCTTACTAACATTGGCACACAAATTCGCACATAAACGTATCTCTTGGCAACACAAGTCAATTTCTACATAGGCTCGTTATTCAACTGATACAAAAGCTTCCTGTAGATCATGTGGGAAACTCAATTTAACCGTCACAGATCTCACTAATGACCATGATCATGATCCATAAGGACGAAGTCAGTTGTCTGGATTGACAGAGTCAATCATAAGTCAATGGATACGAAATGGGCCGAGATAATAATCTAGACCATACTGGAAGAGCTTAAGCCTGGTACCCACCAGACGATTATCATAATTCCTGTAATCGAGAATTTCAATAAAAAGTGATCATTCGAGGGATTCTCAATGTGGATAAATGGTCAGTAATTGCTTCTAACATCTGGAATTTTGTCGTGTTAATTGTGGCAATCGTCAGGTGAGCACCAGGCTGTAGGAGGATATGGACGACACAACTAATTATGCATATAATGGCAATGAGTGTAACTGTTATTCGAGAAAATGGCCACTTTGATTGTGCTTTAGTATGATATGTCATGGTTTTTCATGGTTTCATCACTGGCATCTCATAGTTTCTTGTCATAGTTTTACGCGATAGCCCATTATTAACCCTATCCACACCGGGGTCATTTTGGCACTGGTGGTCCCGGGGGGTTGGGGGGGCACTATGGCCCCCCTCCATAACTTCGGAATGACTTAACCTATCTTAATAAAACTTGGCAGGTATAACGTATGTCACTATACGAATAATTTGGCATAATTATTTCATCGATGACATTACTCAATTTTTGCTGCCTCGAAAAATGCCAAAAATGTCGATTTTTGAAAACTGCGATAAAAATACATTCCAACTCGAAATAATAAAGTTTTCTATCATTAATTCCATCAATTTAATGGTATACTCTTCCAAACATTTGTTTTTAGCATTGTTTTTAGCCGTTTTCCTCCTTTGACATGCCAAATTTAGCCTACCGCACTACGACAATGACGTCATCACGCTCAGGGCGTGGCACCCACCCAACTTTTTTTTGCAGAAATATAGTCCTGAATAAATTCTAGGAAAAGTCAAGAAGTTTCACGACTCTAGCTACAGTCGTTAAAAAGATATTTAAAACAATTTGGTAGAGGGGGCCATTATGCCCAAAGCAATCGTGCGGTTATCTGAATAGGTCCTTCAGAGCGCATTGTCTCAGAATAAGTAAATGACGAAATTTCGGGACATAAGTATTCCTGCATATTATGAGCTATAAATGTCTTGATATCACTATTGCCTTAAGTGGAAAAGGGAGGAATCTGCCAAATCCTGGCCCAAAATTTTAAGCTTGTTTTCTGATCCGGATGTTACACGCAATTAAAGTAAACTTGCATGCGTTTTTTCGAGAACGGAACTATATATGAAAAATTTGAGACGTAGTTTTGCAGTCCATGCATACTGATTCGGAAAAAATAAAAATCGTTTGCTGAGAATCAAGTGCGATTGAAAGTCAAAATAAGGAAATTAATTATCAGTTGAAATCACGTGACACGGAAGAACAAGGGATATCTAAAATTCAAATTTCTTTTGCAGAAAAGACGAAGTAACCTCCATTGCCCTCCATTGTTTCAAATAAATCGCTGAAAGCGGTCTGGACCAATAGCGATCTGGGTATTTTGTGCAACTTGCGACCGGCGTTCCGAAACTCTTTCAATAATTTAAGCAATTTGTGTCTGCTTCCCGGAAGATATTGGGTTATCTGAAAGAGGATTTGATTCCCAACATTGTGATTAAGTATCTTCTTCTGGAAAGGTATGGTCTACACCACAGTACTTCTCAACAATACAGAGATGTAAAACCGATCCATGCATTTTCTGCCAAAACAAGAACAACTGCATGAATACTCTACGCTTTTGCTAGGCTACAGTAACCCTAAAGATATGTGCATGTCGAAAGTCATTTGTTTCCTTTGTTTTATTACAGCCATTTGCAGCGCTGGTTGCTTGAACGGTGATTGTGTCTCTCCTGACAACTGCGAATGTGTATCTGGTTCATTTGGACCAGCTTGTGATCAAAGTGAGTCTAGATACTTATTGTCTGATGCACTGTTGGCAACTATTACATGGTAATTGTGAACAATTGGGAATGAAGAATCACATGTCTGTTCATCTACTCTGAACGATTCTCTTTGCTTTGGCAGGAAAAAACTGATGGTGAAAAACATACTATGACACTAAAGCTTTAGATACACTTAGTCCAGGGTAGTATCTTCGCTCCGAAATGTGCAAATTCAGTGGCATTTGAGACGGTATATTAACGATCATATGTCGTTTAAGGTGTATTCTGTGACGGGTGAATTTGAGTTCTGGTTTCAATTTCTTGTAGCTCTGGAATGCATGAATGGAGGGTATTTAAATATTGCCAATGGAGATGTGAAATGCATATGCCCTGAGTACTATACTGGAGAAATGTGCCAGACAGGTAAGTGCATATTAACCCTATTTTATTACGGGTCAGACACCCCCCGCATTCTGTTATGGGAGGTAAATTTAACCCCATTTTCAAAAATTCGTAGAAACCAAAAAACGAGGTGTAAAAGTGCAAACGTATACGATGTTTGTTTAGTTTATGTACTTTAGAAAATTGCTAAATTTAATCATCACATGACCAGGTTGACTGACGACTGCATTTTCCGATGACGTTATTAGATTTTTACAATTTTCTTTAAATGTCAATATCTCTGGAATCACCCATTTGACGAAGCTGGTTGGCCACTCATTTTAGAGAGTGCAACAAAAAGTACCACTCATGCATAATGAATGATTTTCGCCTAATTAATTATGTAAAAACTTCAAATGACGTCACATCACGTCATAAAGCACAATTGGAGTAAAATTGATGAAAAATATTCTTTTCACTGATATCTTGGTTATGTCTAAGTTTGAAGTCAATTGATTTACTAGAACAGAAGTTTTTTGAGTGTTTTCATAGGGAAAAGATAGGGAAATTTCTACACACCTTCCACAAAAGTCTCATAACATTTGTCAACCTAGTCACACAACCATGAAACTTTTAGAGAATCTTCTTCGATAAATTTTGTTAACACTTAAGAAAGATGGGCACCTTCGGCGCGCATTTTCTTGCTTTGATGTAGCTTCTACAAAAGTGGGGGTAAATTCCCCGCCCAAACAAAAATGGGTTTAAAACCAAACTTTTTTTGGTGCAGGGCTAATATCTCGCAAGCCTGGAAATGCTAAGTTCCTTCTCCCTAGTATTATCATTGAATGCGAGGCTTTCTCCGCTGAAGTAATTTGTATGCTTTAAAGACTGTTGGGCCGGATCAAATCATGGTCAGCGGAGTAGAAATAAACACGGCCGACTCTCCAAAATCAAAACACTCGACAGCTAAAACTTTCGACCATCTAATTCACACAAATATTCTCCTATTAGCTACGATTTATACTTACCTCTTCTCTTATGGATGGTAGCAAAGGTTTGAAGTCAAAAGATGACAGGTTTCAAGCAGGAATGCTTTGTTTGACATGTGTCTGCTTCACGCAGTGTGGTTTAACCATTGTAAATATAGCTGCGAGACTTTTTGTTTTGGACTCAGTCACCCAGCTGCGCAAGCTATCCTGTGTTCTGCAAATGAATTGGCTGAGCAAGTGAGCACATGAAACAGAGGCTGTGATCCGGCCCAACAGTCTTTAAGTACTGTCATTATTGACTCACCTTTTAGTAACCTGTGTGATGAACGTCACTTTAAATATGATGATTATAATAGACTCACTGCATAATACAGTAGGTTTACATCATATTCTGGTTAGGTATTCGTTAGCAGTCATTTTAACGAGCAACCAAATATTTGGGAAACCTTTTTATCACTGAAACTTACCGCAACTTTGATTAATATTAGGACTTGCCTACTCAGCATTCCTGACATAGTACAGTAATTTTAGTTCTGTCTGCGCTTCTTAATCTATCAGGAGCATCTGTAAATGTAAACGAAATGCTCTGTTAGTGTCATCGAAACTCTGGATATAGTATTATGATCGTTATCAACGTCGAATGCGAGTGGTGGCGATATTCGTATGAGAACGAATTGCATTCACAGCGTATCGGGCGCTAAGGGTGTTGTGTTAGTCGGCCTGCACTGGGACCTCATATTCCATTTTCTGCTAGCTGTTGTGCTTCTCCTTGGCATTTCGAGCGTAAATTTCATAAATTTCCTCAAAATTTTTATCAATCATCAATATACATACAGTATAAGAAGAGATTTCAATAAGTTTCTTTAGAAACAATTATCTCCTTAATGTCCTTAATGCGCTCACAGTGTTTACAAATGATGCTAGCAATATTTGTCATGTACCACTTTTGCGACGTTTTTGCCTTTGCTCAGTAAATTCCATCATCATGCGCATTCCATGCTTCTATATATGTACTGCACATCAAATTTTAAGGCGGTAATTTCTTTGATCATGATGTATCAGCTCTTGATTATTTTAGGGTAATAATTTTCCACATTCTTTATGTGTTTTACGGCTATCTGAAAATGCTCGTTTTACTTCTGTCTGATCTAATTTATCATTGTTTGGTCATATCATTTTCTGGTTTCCATCAACATGGTTGGTCATGTGGAGAAATATGACTATTACAGATCCTGTATCAAGTGTCCGCTGGTATCTCAAATATCGAAAGAGCGTGTATTTGGACGTAAGTGCTCAAATAGCAATGAACTAGAGGTCGTCTAGTGTTCTGTTCTGCCCAAAATCATAGTAATACGTTATCTTGAAACTGTGATCACATTCCTTCGGTATTGAAGGGCCACGAGTCAAGATCGTTTTTGCCCTATAACCCTGTTTTTGCACACACCTCAGGTTTGTGTCCTGCTCTCAGACCTAGTGCACTTCGCCCGTTTGCTATGTCTGCTAACATTGGGTACTAATGTTACGCAGCATGATAGGAAAATAGCCAGATATAACGAAAGAAAAGGGCACATTTGCTATTTATGCAATGTATCGTAGCAACAGCTGGAATGTGCACCAAGATTCAAATTAGTTTATTGCAATCTGCGCAGGTTGAAAGCTGGTGGACGTGATAGGACCGTTTTCTCAATAGGGCATTGAATTCGCTTTGACGTGGCTAATGGCATTACCGTATTTAACTTTGTCGAGAAGTCTGCAAGCAGGCTACAGGCCATCCACGGAAAATTGTCAACCGAAAATGTTTTCAAATAACCTTGAACTTCTAAGTATGCCTCTTCTGTCAGTCCTTCTTTTTTAACGGTATATGAACCTCCCGTTCTTATTCGCTTTATTGGCTGCCAAGACTAAACTTCTGTAAGTCCATGCGTTAAAATCTGAACACCTCCATAACGGATAAAAAAAAAGCGGCCTCAAAATCATATGAAAGAACTAAACATCAATTTGTAGCTCATCTGCTTGAAAAACAGCATAATAAGACACAGATCCAGCCAACTCGATTGAAAAACAGCATAATAAGACACAGATCCAGCCAACTCGATTGGAAAACACAGAAAATCTGGTGAAAGCACTTGAGGACCTCCACGCACTGCTCTCCTATTTTGAACTTTGTTTTCATTTTTTCCTTTCTTAATTCGTTTTGGAAAATCATCACTGTCAAGCGATTTTGTGTTATTTGTATGTGGTATATGTGGGAAAATGTACGGTAGAACATTTATTGTGTATGTACGGTTTTGTAACATACATGTGACACATAAACTGCTTGATTTTTAGATTTCTGCCCTGATGGTTGTGGTACAGGCACGTGCGTTGAACCAGGAATTTGTTCCTGCCCTTCTGGTGGAGTCCCTGGTCCCACCTGTAATGATGGTAAGATCATTCAAATTTGGTAAAATAATTAATTGCATTGCCCCGCTAGTTCGCATCGATCAATAACCCTATTAAACCTAGGAGAGTCGTTTCAGTCCGAAAACATATTATGATGATATCACCAAAGTATAGTATAGTTATTGAGAGTCGGTTACAGGAAATCGAACAGCAGTGACATATCAGCTTGTTCCATTGCTCTAAACATTGCGGCGGTGTGAGAGATTTGAAGTAAGTGTTTTCAGCTAAGTAGACTCTGAACTATGCCTCAAGTACTATATGAGTTGCCTGTTGAGAAAGGTACATTAAATTTACATTGTTCTTTAAATAAAGGTGCCCCGAGGGAAAGAAGTTTACCAAATTATCACAAATTAATTTTGAAGATATCACACGATTCAGCCCAATTGATCATGGAGTCAGAGCTATGTTTGTACGGAAAATGTGTGGATCTATTTCTGCGCATCAAAGCTGTTAACTAACCCTATTTAAGAGAGGGAGGTATATTTACCTCCCTCTCTGATATTGTGCGATAACTTTTGAACGGCTGTACAGGTATCTCTAAATCTGGGTAGCTTTTAATACTTATAGTTCATGCAAATTGTGCCCAAATTTAAGGTACTTTTGATTAGTTATTCATAAGTTATGAAAATTTTCTCAGAGTAGTCTGAGACAACTCCATTGAAATTCACATAGGCATTTTGAGCAGACTCACACAGCACGCTGACGGTAGGCCTCCTATGTGATCGATTTAACCCTAATCCCCTCGGGCAATTTCGGTTTTGGCAACCCGCGGCCCTAAAGATGCCTCCAAAATCTAAAGTAGGGTAGCTGCAGTTGTAAAACATGGTCTATATGTTCTTTGACATACTAAGCTTGTATTTAGACCAAATAAAGATCTATAGTATGTCTAAAAGTGGAAATATGGCAATGAATTTCAGATGTGGATTTCGCTGGACTGCTCAAAAATGGTGAATAAGTCGAAAATTCAACTTCCTTGAATTTTAAAGCTGGGAAAGGCTTTTGATGCTGGTTTTTAGCGTTTTCTAGTGCATTGCCATACATTTAATATGTTTTTAGTGAACCTGCCATTTTCGTAATTTGGGCAAGTTTTAGAGGGCGGCCGGCAAAAATGACCCCTCTTGGGGTGGCCATATTGATCATACAAATTGATGTGCCACTGTTAAGAACAAACAATGGAGAATTTGGTAGTACCATTTTTTGAGACCCTAATAAGTGTCCCTAACAGTCATAAAAAGGCTAGCTTCAAACTTGCGTTGAAGTGGAAATATACACAATCAAACGAAGCGTGGGCAAATATGACCCCCGGGGGGTATGAGGCTAAGGCAAACTGGGGGAAATTGAATCCCTAAAAATTACCCATGCAAAATATGGAGCCATTTGGGCTTCCCGATCGGGAGATAGGTGAGGGAGGTAAATATACCTCCCCCCTAAATGTGGGTTTGCCAGACCAGCCCCCTCCCCCCCTAAATAGGGCTAATAGTTTAGTATACTTTTGGTTCCAGCGTTCAGGTACTCTGAATTCGTACTTAGGTGGCAACAGAATCATGCAGCTAGAACGCTATTTCTATGGTAATTCATCTATGAGACGTTTCGCAGAAGTTTGATGTTGCTAGTTAGTAGAAACACAATCTTTAACAATCGCATTTTCGCGCTACTAATTTAAAATCCGTCATTGGTGAGTATCATTCTATTGATTCTTTTTAGGGCTGTGGAGTACCATTGCATCTCTTTATGCCTTATTTTGTAGGTACGAGACCGTACTGGCTTTATTCTGAATGGGTATGCGATTGTTCATCTGCGAACCCAAGGGAAACACGGACACGGACTTGTGAACCGAACAAAGTTGACACTGAGTGCCCTGTTGATAATAGTCCCCTTGATCGCCCCTGTGATTATTGTGGTATGCAATATTTCTATGCACGCTATCCTTGCATTGTTTGTTTATTTGTTTGTTTGTTTGTTTGTTTGTTTCCATGGTACTCTTTTGGATTGAAACCTCCACGCATTGTACATGGTATTCATTTCACTGTCACTCTTAACTGAACTCATTTGCATTTTTACTTCTAACACAACTGAATACCTTCATCATTAGAAAAATTTTAGAAAAACTGTGATAACTTTGTAGTTTTAGAAAATGGCCTAAGAGTTTGCTAAAAAGTTCGAATTCCGCCTATGTATGCAAAATTTCGACAAAATTGCACTAAATTTTAGCGGACCATAAAATCTGAACCACAAAAGCTTTTGTCTTCAAATTTGTTTTCAATTTCTCGAAATAAGGATTACTTTCTATTTGCATAGGGTATTCCAGCAGTTTGTGCTATTATCATAGCATTCTTAGCAACGGAACGTCACAATTTGGGTAAAACTTAGTCCTGGGACCTTAAAAAATATCCCCAAAAACTGCGAAGACATAAAAATTCAAAACGATTCTTATTTCATCTTATAGCCCATAGAATTATGTTCAAAGTCACCAAGTTTAAGCTTTTAAGCTTTCGCCATTTGGGAAATATCGCAAACATTTTGCCGGGGGGGGTTAATTTTTACCCCAAAGTTCAAATACGGTCAACAACAAATCAGCTTTCGAAGACACGAAAGTCAAGAACAGCATAATCTGAACACTAAGACTTCGCTCAGACATATGTTGTTCAGTAGAAGCAAGATGTTCTATTGGAAAAAATCTTCTTTTCAGAAGTCAATCACCATTTTTCACTGGTTGAAAGCAAAGTCAGGATTCTGCATCTTTCGGATACTTTATAAAAACTTGGAAAGACTTTATTGAGAATATTATTAAGATTAGGTCTAAGTAGGTATGTTCTTACAAACAAGCCCATATTTGCTACGCGCCTAACTCACCATAAAGCCTCTCTCTCCCAGCACAAAACCCAGAGGCTTCTATGACAGAGAGTCCCTTGAAAAAAGGTAAAAATCATAGAAGAATATTTTACACAGAAGTCTCAACTTTTTGGTCAAAACGGTGATGCATAGATGACCACTTCGAGTTCACCTCCTTAACATTATTTAGAAATGGAGCGACATGACATTCTATTCAAAGTACACCATTTTAATGCCATTAGTGCAGTCTTAATTCAACCCTTTGGGCAAATATCCTTTCAACTTGAATAATAAAGAATTTGCATTTGCTTCATAAATCTGAAGCTTATGAGTTCACTTTTGTGTTCCTGAAGATGACCATGTGCTGACATTTCAAAATGTTTTGTCTTTGATTTGAGTATATATCTATGTTAATGTGTAATTTTAAAACAGGTTTTTTGCCCCTTTTCGGCAACGTGGTTAATGTGCTTCTATGCACGGCTAATCAGCTTTAACTCACTGTATTCCCTAAAAAACAACAGCATGATACCCCGCCACGCACTTTTTTCGAAAGGAAAAACTTTTTGAAAAGGAAAAAGATTTTTTCAAATATTTTGGTTTCGGTAAATCAAATGAAGTATTTGATAAACTTTATTGAAACTTTATTTATTTTACATTTTGCTTTGCAAATCAAATAAAGCTATATGAAAAATTACGCTGGTAGCTGTCGATGAAACGGGTTCATTCAGGTATGGCTAGTTAGGCATTTCTAACTTAGAATTGCCCCGCCCAAAATCAGTAGATGATTATCAATGCACAGACGAACGTGAAAAATATTCCGTAGAGGAAAAATGCAGAGCAGGTTTAGGAGATGATTATTGACAACTATGCCAGTATGGCACACGAGTCCTTCCTTTTTCCATGATCGTAAACTTACGCAACTAAAAATTCTCAGAGCTGCAATTGTTGTTAGCTTTTTGTACTCGGAAAGTACATTTTTGTATTTACTTTGTCTGTTATTGGTATATTGTCGGTACAATTGAAATTCAGAAGAAAAATTATATTTGATTCTCTGGGATCTGTGACGCTGTGACTTTAATTGCAGCTTATGTTTATCTGTTTGCTATTTTTATCTGCATAGGTGGGTACTCGGAATGGAGTGATTTCACTGGCTGCGAATCGGTCCCATGTGGCAAATGCACGGAGAGGCGATTTAGGACGTGCTTGGAAGATATATGCGATGCTCAGATTGCACTAATCGAGTCACGCATCGCTACTCTTCCACCATGCTATGGTACGTTAATTTGCCCTTTTGGTTACAACAACAAGTAGGCAGAACCACTCCCATTTGCCTTGAACAAAACATACATCTCAGAGGGTAGTAAAAGTTCGTTCGTTCGGCTAAGTTTTGACCCATTTTGGGATGCCAGAGAAATCTCCAAAAGCATTTTACTTAAAAAAACATTGAAGTGAAATTTCTGCCAAGTTTAGATAATGTGACTATTCTCAAGCAGCTTATGTTTAAAATGTTCCATCTGTACGGACGGATTTTTTTTGCACATAAATGTATAGCAATAATCGTGCATACTATCGACGAGTTGTGCATTATAACCGAAGTCAATTTACTAGATTTTGTGCTAACAACCACAGTAAATTTTATTAGCATTTCTTGAGAAACATTTAGTGCTACATTTAACGTGTTCCGTATAGATATCAATCAATATTTGATCATTTTCTGTGATTTCTGAAACGCAGATATTGACTGTAATACGTTTATGTTTCGTTTAGCGCTCTGTAATTGGACGCCTTGGCAGCCTTGGGGCACTTGTTCGTCAGGTTGCGGTGGTACTAGTCTGCAAACTCGCACCAGATCAAATCAAGTAATTGATCCTAGTGCATGTACTCCCGATGAGCCTTACGTTGTATGTCAATGTTCCGTTGCTGAAAACCAGCAAGACTGTCCATGTGGATTCAGGCCATGTCCAAGTACGTAATATAGAGTCGGATTCAGCGTAATTTAATGCTGTCCTTGCGCAACTGTAAATGTTTGCGTTTTTCATGGTAATTTGCCACGGAGGTGATTATCTGCACGCTTTCTAATGTTTGTGCAAATGACATTACAATTTTCATTTCGTGCACTCGTGTGTGACCAGTCTTCCCACCCAAATGGCTAGCATTAGCAAAATTGAAAAAGAGGTAACCTGTGCTAAAACCAACATTTGCCTTCATATTTTTTTTTACTTAATATTATGGAGGTCTAAATGTGTCACAATGAAGCTTTGGGACGCTATAACACATTTTTAGTTTTTATTTCAATGGGATCAAATACTTTCCTTCCCATATTGTGCTCTCAAAAAATAACGACGACAACAACAAGAATGAGAACAAGAGTTTGATAAACGTTTCTCGACGAAATAGTGATACTCTACAGCGCAGAACACATCCAGTAAGAATGCCCTTGCCTTGACATTTGATTTCAAAGTTATAGTTATAGAATAGTTGCTATACTGTTTAGTTTTACTTTATTCTATCCTCAATGCAGCTAACCCTGATTGGTCGGAGTGGACGGAGTGGAGTTTGTGCTCTAGCTCGTGTCAGTCCGGTATGCGATACAAGTTTCGTTACTGCAATTCTCCAGCACCAAATATTGCAGACAATAACTGTGATGCCATGTATATTGAGTCTGAAGCATGTGGAGAAGGAGCGTGTCTACCTGGTAGGTTAGTCTTACTCTGCGTTCTAAGCTTGTATTTTCTTCCTAGAGAAGCCGAAAATTGTAGAGCGAGAACAGACTTCAATAAGAGGCATGCCAGGGTTTGTAATTGGTCGCATCTGTTCATCAATGCAGTGTATTTACACGGAATATAAGGCAATAGCAGAAACATGGTTGTACATGTACTAAGTTTATATTCTCCAACACACATCGATCATCTTCAGGTTAGTAGTCAGCTGGTTACTGTCATTGCGGAAAGATTTATGTCAATTCCAAAAGCGCTATTTCATGGGTGGCGCTGTCGGGATTTCTACTAAAAACACCTAAAGCGTTCTATGGAATACCAAGAGACGGTTTTATTGGAGATGGAAGTTGTTTTGAGTCCAGAAAAACTTTTCAAATAAGTCTCATATCCTATCGAATGGGTTGAGAGTATTAAAGGCATGTGAATTACAAGATGATCTCACACAAAACCCAAATAGTTCTCTCATGATACCAATGAAAAGTTTCAAGAGAAATCTTTCGAAGATTCACAGGAGACTTTTGTGGAAGACTTTTGTAGATTATGGCCGTGGATAAGAGATTAAAATGTGCCCGAAGGTAAAGTTGAAGAGGTATAACATCTTTTTCTGAACTACTTAGCTAGCATGGGACTTTTTACAGATAACAATTACACTCGTTGCCTCCAGAAAACGAAATACGTGAAAGTGAGCAAATAAATAGTCATACTTTGTTCTGCAAGCCTCAGTTAAAAGGGTACTCAAATTAAATGCGCAATAACACCTTCAAAATGGAAATGCACATTTGAGTTCGAAACGATCGCGCGAAATGTTTTCTCTGCAGGATATCAATCGTTTTGAAACTTGCAGCATCTATCAATGAGTAAAGTTCTGTATAGTGTCTCTATAGTACAGTCTCCTGCGGTAAGCGATGTAAGAGTATTCCATTGAGCTATCTTTTCGGAGCCACCTGCACAATTTAGAATAAGCCTGGATCGAGAAAGAATTTAAATTATTAAAGGAAAACGCCGACTCCAAAACCAGTTGATCTTGGTTGTAAACGTCTAAACTTCATTCTTTGATCAAGCAGCCCAAAAAGAACAGCAACCGGCTGATCTTTGCTGCGTGATTAGAAGCTGAGATGGAAATGCAAGAGACGCGTTTTCATGACAACTCAGGCATCTATTGATTCCAAGTACATAAGGTGCATTGAGCTTTTAATGCACTTCCATGATGGCTTGTTTGAATTGTGGTGGGAAAGAGCGAGAAGAAGCAACTAATGGCTGCCGAAGTGCAGGTTGATATGCCGAGAGTGAAACAACAATTTTCTGCATGTCGTCCAAGTACGGTGTGTTGTAGGAAATGCAACTTAAAAGTCATCACAACATCTTCGTATCATTCGAACTAACTTTGTTTTGTTTTTGGTCAGAGTTTTCTTTTGACTTTGAATAAAAAGTCGCCCAAGCGTCGATTTTAATTCGATAGAACTAAACATGGCTGCCTGATAGTATTTGCATGCCAAAGAGTAGTCGAGACAACTTTTATGCATATGCCTGATAGTAATGCGAATCAGTCTTCAGGCAAAAGTGACTTTAAGTTAATTATTTTAACATTCATCCGATTGAGTAAACATAAAAAGGGGGCCGTCTATTCTCTGCTATTTATAGACGATTTCTTGTTTGACTTCACGTATGCAGCTCCTAGGGAAATAAAACAGTCACAAATACAAAAATATTGTTCTGTGAGAAAACAACTATGAACACTGCCTCTGCAGTTATCGAATGAATCATTAGAAGAATAATTGACGAACACTCCTGAACGACAAGGCATCTAGAAACTCACTTTCACCTCTGAACGCACTTTATACAAATTTTATCGTCACGCCTAAACTGATCCCCGTGCTTTATTCATCCTCTGCAATGAATGAATCACTTTAGTAGACATGTACGGTACGAAAAACTGTTCTTGTTCGGAAACCTACCAGAGAAAAAACTGTTTGGTTGCATATAAAAATATCGGTTATCTGACAAAAAATGTTTGCAAGCTTCCAGCAGCAATAAATTTGGTGGTTGAATATCTCTTGCTAACTGGAATTTACTTTCATTCAACTCTATAATTGTCAAATCTACTTTTCTGGGCACAAACATTAATCGTAAACAAAACTACAAGAAGTTGCACAGGTAACATTTTGCAATTTATTGTGCATGTTTCGCTCTGCTACAACAGAGCATCATCCAACAGAATGAAACAGCTTCAAACAAGTTCTAGCTGACATGCTACAGTGACAAAAGCTGACATAATTACAGACTATAATGCCATAAAATAAATTTCAATGCACCAATTCAATATTAACATCAAGAGCAGAGATGACAAATGCTTGCCTGAAATTTGCACTTCACCAAATTTAGTTGTGCTCGTTCTGACGAAATTTCCTGTCAAAAGGACCGTCGGTTCACGAACAATGGGCCTTTTGTCAGCCCTGTCTGGAGTTATTTTAATGTTGATTCAATTCTTTATATACGCATGCAGACAAAGGAGCAGCTTTCATAGAAATATGTTTGCCAACACAGCAAAGAGCAATTAATAAGCTTTCTAAAAAGGGGTCAACCAGCCACTAAAAGCCATTAGTCTCACAAGTTGTGCATATAAACTATTTATCCTGAGAAGACCTTCGTAAAGAACTTCTATTATGTTCTGTTTGTACGAAGGTAGGAGCCTGCATGTCCTAAAATACTATGTATGTGGGTTTAACTTATTTCCGAAACGCGTTATTGTTATTGTCACATGTCTTCAGCATAAATAATTAATTGTCCCAGTAAAGAACTAACTTATCATGCTTTCTTGCAATTTTAGTCGTCCCGTGTAAATGCAACTTTGAGCTGGTGCGCGGATTTGAAACATTCGACCGAATCTGTGATTTATTACCACAGACGTCTTCGCTACCTGATCCGTGGCTCATTAAAAATGGAAAATCTAATAGTCCACTCACTGGACCAGACTCTGACCATACATTTGGAACAGGTATTTCTATCACCATTATTATCATCTTATATGTTATGTCACTACCAAATTGCTGGATAAGAAGAGACATTAGATAACAGCAAACAGTTCTTTATACTTTCAGTGAATTCGAACGATGTCTGATACAGCCGATGGCCACATCAGATAGATAAACTTTATTTCCACGGTTTTCCAGGCAAGTGGCACTGTGTTCATTCCTAGAAAATACACGCACCATCTTATTATCTATTATCTTCTCGCCCACCATCCCCCCTTCCTCTGCTGTCTTGTTTCTCGGTTAGAAGTGATCGTATTTAAAAGATTACTGTTAACTAACAAGTGCACTCATTTAACTAACAAGTGCACTCATTTTGCCCTCTTAGTAATTTGCAACCGAGAAGCGTACATTCATGTTTTGTCCATAATAAAAGCGCTCTGATCCAGTCATAATGCAGCATTTTGCAGCCCAGGTATATAGTACTGCCAACTTTATTGTTTGCTTTTCTTCATTATTTCTGCTTGACTTGAGAAAGTCTCGCTTAGTTTCATTCCCGGTCCATTCCTCTCAATCGAACTCCCAACAACCAACGGAGCAAGACTTGACAACTCCGTACCGCGCTAATTATGATAATTCGCTGCGATGGCGAATGACGCATGAGCAACTCGTCCGTATCTGCCAGGGGGTCAAGTCGCGTCGGAAGGGACACCTGTTTACAGTAGAGATCAAACTTCGCTTCGCTTCTTACGCCATTTTTGTAACATTTATATTGCCTGATTGTGTTTTGTTGTTTTAATTATTTACTGTATCTGTTCTATTATGGTTGTCTTTA
>JAOBRC010270908.1:0-13876 GCA_027575255.1 Scolionema suvaense
TGTTTGCTTGGTGAGTTTCTTTCACTGCAAGCCTGTTTCCTCACCCCAAAGTACGCTTTATGACCAATAGGATCCATTTGACGCGTGGAAAAGACCAACATGTTGGTCTTTGAAAAAACGCATCGGAATGCATGAAAATCATGCTTATGAGCGTCGAACCTACGCGTCGGAGAGTATTTCCGACGAAACGTGGGTCTGTGTAGCCAAGCCTTTACATGTATGCACTTTCACGCATCGATGGTAAAAACTCAGCAATCCAAACGAGGAACTTAATTTAAAGATCATTGTATGAACAGGATATATAAAAATGAGACTTAGCTCCTGTTATGGTTGTTATATTTCAGAAGCTATAAAATTTGTGCAAGCAAAGGATTCCAAAACCTCTTCCAAAAACTGCTCATAACAGCGGTGATTTGCGTTGGGTAGTACTGTCGACCATCTGTCGAACTGCTTTGTGAGAGTAAGTAGAGACCACAGGAAGACTGAAAACCTCGAACATTTTTACCTGAAGAGGTCTGGACAGATTAGGGCCTGCAATGCGTACTAAGGGATAGTACAGCAAATGAGGAAGGGAACAAAGTATCAAGGATGTAATATGTGAAGCATCAGGCGTTTATTGTGTATGGGGATATTGTGAGCTATTTGGAAGAAGACATGTGCTGAATAAAGTCGACCATGCAAAATACTTGCTGATAGTCACAGTTTTGGCAGTATCCCTTTTCGGAGGTAAACTAACTGTTTTAGAATGAAACACATCTCTAATGCAATGCATCGTCGGTAGTGTCAATAATAAGTAAAATGCACGTCTCTGTACAAGACAAGGTGCTATTTCGAAGCGGAGAAATGTCTGCTACCCTCAATAGACTCGGGGTTTATTTACCTCTGTCGCTTCAGAAGATCTGTCAGTCGTATGTGGCTAAAACTGTCATTGTCAATTTCTGACATATATTTTTCTGTTTGTTTTTAGAACACACCCATGCAGTGCTACCAGATTTCAAAATGACATTCAGCCATCGAGGCATCAAATGGGTTGAGCCCGGGTACGCTAACCTGACAAGAAGCCCTGGGGACGAAGTTCATGGAGTTGCTTTCTGCATGTCGCTCGAATCAGTAGCTGGATTGGATCGCACAGAGTCAGGTTATGATAAAGTAATGGTGACGCTGAACGCATATGATGGTAGAAAGTTAAACGGTTTTGTTTACATGAATGAAAAAGAAACCGAACTAATCAACCCATCAGCAAGATACCTTGGAGTTCTTGTGAAAGGTAAGAATGGAACCTGTGTGAAAGCGGAAATGTAAAAGAACATACCCCCTTGTGAAAGGTACTGGTAAAAGAACGCACCCTTGTGAAAGGAAAGAGTAAAAGCAAAGTCCCTCTTGGTGAAAAGTAAGATTAAAAGAACGCCCCCCTGTGAACGGAAAGAGTAGAAGCAAAGTCCTCTTTCTGAAAATTTAGAGTGCAAGCACGTGTTCAGTTGTGAAGGTTGGGTAAGAGTCAAAAAACGTACCCAGTAAAAGAATGTACATACCGACCTCATGAGGGTTGAAACGGAAAACGACCTTCACAAATTTGGATCATAACCCTTATAAAAGATAGTATTGCAAATGGAAAATCATAGTAATATTTCAGAAGACTGTTTCCAACTTTTCAATGGCAGAGAAAAGCGCTGTCAGTATTTTCATACCTGTCTTAATAATTTTGGTTCAAGAAAGGGGAACTTCAGCTGCGCCCCGTACAAGACAGATATGAGAACTAAAAGCGTACCGGAGTATTGTTTTGCAGGCCTTGACCCCCAGAAATGTGAACCTAGCGTTTCCTGGCCCCCAGAACAGCGCGAAATGGTCAAATTATTTGCATGGTGTAAGTTATCGCGGTAGTCCTTGTTTATGACGTTGCATTGGAGCCATTGGCGTGGCCTACTCCTAGTTTATGTCAAATAGATCGACTATGATTGGTTAGCGTAGATGGCAAGTTTCGTACTCGCTGATGTGATGACGTGACGTATTGAAAATTCATTTGAGATCGACTTTCACGCTAAAACTCAAACGAAAATTATCTGTGCGCAAAATTTGGAGCGAATTAAGGTTTTTCCAGACATTGGATAATATCGATAGCATTCTCTTGAAACTACCTATCTGAATTATATACGTAGTAAAATTACACCAAAAGAATGCTACACAATTCTTAGTTGATGTACCACCAAAGCAGCACTATTCTAGTTAATTGATTTGAAATCTCTGCAGTTAGGCGTTTTAGCAATCGCCACCCTGCAATGCATTATGGGTTGACCAGGGGAGCGCATAAAAATTTATGTTACAGTGAACAAATGAAGAATCTATGTGCCATTATATATCTGAAGTCTGCATGCTGCTCATGCCGGGTCCAGAATATTTTCAGGGAGGGGTCCGGATTAAAATCAGGGTTAAGACGAAAAGGAATTTGCTTTCGTGCTAAATCACAAAGTGGCGTAGAAACGTCACTGGTTGCTGAGCAAGGGCTGGAGGGAGGGGTCACGGATCCCCTGAATCCGCCCTTGTCGCTTCGTCTTCCTTTTCCGCATTGCATGATGGTGATATATGAAATGGTCTGTTGCTTCTGTGACTTTGGTTTTAGTGTTCGCTTTTTGAAATCAACCTTTTGCATTCTCTTCTAGGAGCTACACAAGCTGGATTAAACAGTGCATACATTGAGAAACTGTCCAAGCATCCAGTGTATCAGGCTCCCGATTACATTCTCGCCATGCGTGCCTCTCGTCCGGATCCCTCTACACTAAAAGCCATCACTGTAGAGGAGTTAGCAAAGCACACGACACACGAAGCAAAAATGTGGGTTTCAGTTTTAGGGTATGTGGTAGCACCGACTTCGAGTTGGGTGATGCACAAAGGGAGGGATGCCACATCGAGAGTGCTGATGCAATTTCATGGAATACCGTTAGATGATAATGATGACGCGTAAGTGGCTGGCTTTCTTTCTGACGCTAGTTTGACTGGACTCGTTCTGTCTTACCAAAAAATGTGCTCCATGCAGTCCTATGTTAAAAAAGACGCCACTGCAATTTAAACGCAGCAAAGAAAGGGCATGCAAGTTTCTGATTATCAAAAATATTAATCAGAACATTTGGTGCACAAGAGAAAATGCGTAGCTAAAAACTAAATGCCCTCATGCATTTTTTGCACCATTGCTCCAATTTCTTTTTTTTTTTATTTGAGTCAAGCAAAATTTTACTTCACGTTTCTGTTTTTTGCTTTTTTGCTGATCTTATTTTGGGCTTGTGTTTTGTTTGCTTATTGCTGTTCTTGTCTTTGTATTGTTTATTGTGCACACTCGCATGGCTCATACTCTGTATAAAAAATGTAATCATTTTGATGATCATAGCCTTTCAATTTCGTATTGAAGTCACTGGAAGCATTACATGCTCCTTGTGTAATGCCAGGTATTCGTATACCATCCATTTCTTTGTTTGTTCTTCAGTGGCCGTCCTCCATATCCACTCGCCTCTCAAATGACAGCAGATGAGTTGGAATACGTCACACGCTGGTTGGATCATTACCAAGCAGGCCAGGGTGGCGATGGTCGCTCGAACTTTGGTGAAATCGTAGGGTATTTAAAAGAATATAAAGAGCAAGTAGATTCAGGAAGTACAACCTTCGTTCTGCCACCAATTCCCAGATGAATGAACATATGCAAATACATCTATGTACATGTGTATACAGTATCATTGAACAAGAATCCACTTCGTTTATTAACGAATCTCGATTGGATTTCCTTTCTTCTAAGTTTAGACTTGTTACCGGGCTTCTGCTCGTTAACGATCCACTAGGTGCGCCTCACTTTTGACAAGTTCTTCAAAGCAACTTCTCTGTCTGTGCAGCTGGTTTGCTTCAAAGCTGATTGAATAGTGGTTGGTTTCCAATTCATAAACATTTTTTTACTGATTTTTTGGTAGCCCGCTCACAGACAGCTCGAGAAATTCATTTTCTAGCAGCTACCACACAGTTAAAGTGCGCTAGGCCTGGGAGCAGGTTAATTTTCCAGTATTTGTAGAAATAATGTTTTTTCCGTTGTGTTGTATTATTTTTCAAATTTATTGACATGTTCGTCCTATTATGCAAATCATATGTCAAAAATTCTTTGAACATTTCATTTCGTTTTCCGGTGACGTCGCAGACATGAATGCTAAGTAGCTATGAGTGAACAATTACGAAAAAACTGCTCAAAACACACTGTCTAGCGCGACAGCTTATGCTAGCATCAGGGACAAGTGTTGGTTTCCCGTCACCATTCACATTGCAGAATAAAAGTCCGAAGGCAAATCCTGAAACTTTTGCCGGAAGTGATTAAAGAAGGTCGATTTTAGCTCAAAACAAAATGACTGTCCAGCAAAAGCCTTCGCATCAGCAAAAATTATGGACTTCATGGATGTCGTCAATCATATTGCAGACTGACAGTTCGAAGGCAAACCCTGAAAGTTTTGCCGGGAACGATTGGTTTTGGCTGGGAGGACAAACTTCGCTTCCCTCTTCTTGTCTGTTTTAGCCCTGTAATGCAAAAAGTATCTCGGTGCTCACCGCTTCACTGTCACTCGGTGCTAGGTTTAACTGAGCCCCTACCCGTCTTAGCTTCTAGGGATTTTGTGCTTACCAGTTGCAGACGATGAGATTCGAACCCTCGACCTTGTGTGCACAAGGCGACTGCTCTACCACTGAGCCATTCCAGAGCCCTAAAGGTTAGGCCGGATATTGGCTGGTCATTCCTCTGAGTGTAGCTACTCTGTGGTAGCCAAGGGTGAATGGCGTCCTCGATACTGTGTTGTGGCTCCTTATCCATTCGGTTGAATCGCGGCAGTGGTCGACATCGTTGAATTCGGTTGACGAAGTGAAGATCTTCTCGAATTGTAGATTCGTTTTTTCTGCTTATCGCTTCACTATCACTCAGTGCTAGGTTTTACTGAGCCCCTACCCCACCCTCTATTGTTATTAGGTTGAAGCGCTGATTGAAGAATAGTCTCTCGGCACATTAACTTCACATCGATAGATCTCTCTTTGGAAGTTCTAGAACATATCAGAAGAAATTATTTTCCTAGCGTCAGGGTGGCCACAGCTCTTGGAATTCCTGGAATTCCTTGAAAACTCTTGGGATTTATGTGGGTTCTTGAAAACCCCTGGAATTTGGGCTGATATTGGGAAATTTCGTGGAAAGCTCCTGGAACTTTTGGATTTTGCCTGAATCTTTTATTTCAGATAGAATTTCGGACGATCTCTTTGTTTGTTTACCATCGTTCATAATTCGGAAAGTCACAATTTTGTCAGATAAGGTGCGTCGTACTTTCAATAGTTTTTTTACATGCACCATTGTTTCCTGTTTTGCATGGTAGCCTGAAGATAGAGGCCATCACTATAGTTTTGCGACAATTTTCCTGAAGACTATCCAACATTTTTGTATAAGATGTTTAGGTTAACTGATTTAGTTGTCATGATCCAGCTCTGAACTTGTTTTGCCAAAGGAGTATAGCTATGTGATCACAGAGAGGTTCTAATTCTTCAGATTCAGTTTCCTATTGCTTTGGTTCAGGTCATGCTTCCGGGCTCTCTGTTTAAAAAAAAATCATTGTACCGCTTACAAGAATATTGAAAAAAAAGAAACTTGTAGGCGAGTCATTGAGAAGTTCGTCCTTCTCCTTAAAATTCGTGTGTATTTGTGGCAAGGTGATTTGAAAAGTGCCCTTTTGTGAAAGAATCTCATGCCGCCCTGCTACGCTAGAATATGTTTTCAATCCTGAAATCAATTCGCCTGTCAGAGTTGTGTTGGTTCACCTTTTCCTGCCGTCTTGCATGGATTCAAATAATGCGCTTCACATTGTTTTCAGCGAGAGCGTTATTGCAAGGAATTTTAAGTTGAGCAAAAAAGTGTTTCCTAACCCAGTGCATCAAATTTTGGATTGGACCCATTTTACAAAAGTGAATTAAATTAATTAAGGATGGGATAAGATAAAATTATTCCGATTAACAACATACTTGAGTAAGTTCAAGATTCAAACAAAACTCAAGAACTGATCTTACACAGCAATATTTCGGCAACAATCTTCATGCCATTCTCTAGCTAACTACGTAGCAACACCACAGCACAATATATATACAGAGGTAATTGGCCACCTAGAATATAAGTGGCAATCATCCAAATAGTTGCAGTTCTTTGGAAGCTTTTAACCCATCATTGATTGAAGGCCGCAGCAATTTGATGTAGTAGGCCTCTAGAAAGCACAATTGATTGAACCTGTAGTTTTTGTTGGCTTCCTATTTTAGTTAGTTTGAGAATGGCACGAAGATTGTTGCCGAAATATTGCTGTGTGAGACCAGTCCTTGAGTTTTGTTTCAATCTTAAACTTAGTCAAGTATTTTGTTAATCGGAATAACTTTTATTTTATTCTACTTGAAATTGTTAGTGAGTGAGTGTTAAAGGATGGGATGACCAGAACGTCCCATACTGACGTGATGAGAGGTATATTGAGGTACTGGAAGAAGAACTCTTAATTGCTTTTGCTCCCTAATCTGGAAATCATCTTGTAAAAGTTACTTGATGGTTTATCGCCCTTGAAACTGTCCAGTTCATTGCATGTCTCCATGTATAACTGGGATGTTCTACAGCAACTACTTCATTGAAAAGAAGAGCAGTCTCACTCAGCAATACTTTGCTGTGATCTGCGTAAAATCCGTAATGCCTGGGAAAAGGGTAAAATGCATGTGACGGGGATTTGGGAAGAGCTCTAAGGGCCATGCGACAAGTATTTTATAACTTTCCTGCTCAGCAGGAGGTGTTTGTGAGAGCGACAGAAACTCATTTCTTTTATAGGAAGTCATATATCACGAGCTGGGTTGAAGATGTTGAAGTTTCATTGCAAGTGATCGGAGTGTTTTCCCATGAACTGTTACTCATTGGGAAGGTCTGTGATAAAGAGGCCACAGAAAAAGCCTTTGCCACTCTCTTTTTGATACATGTCAGACAGTTTTATTGTGGCAGAGATGAAGTCTTACTTTATTTTGAGGTTGCAGCAGAATATTGACAGCTGTTTAGCTTGTGTGTTAATGGAGCAGAAGAGACGTGATAGGATTCGAGTCAGTCTGATGGGAAATTATGACCTTGAATGCATCGGTAGAAAGAAACAAGAAGACTTACATAGTTTTTCGTTTTTTGTGTCAAGATGATATTTAAGTTCAGTTGTACTTTCACAGTACTCTTCGAGAGAGATAGTATGTTATTAGTGTGTTCTAGACAAATTTCACTGC
Source organism: Scolionema suvaense (assembly GCA_027575255.1). Lineage (NCBI taxonomy): Eukaryota > Metazoa > Cnidaria > Hydrozoa > Limnomedusae > Olindiidae > Scolionema > Scolionema suvaense. Next base: position 7,288 of record JAOBRC010270908.1, read on the forward strand.
AGTACTCAGCACTATGTATTTGGACAGTTGTTTTGGGAATAAATTCCGTGAAAGGGCCCTGGAAGCATTGAACAACTTTTCATATAGAATTATTTTTAATTTGGCAGAACAATTATGCATCTAACCTTCGTGGATGGTTTCATGTGTACTGAGTAATTTTTAAAAGGTAAACATATTTACTGTTTTCTGCATATTTGTAGTTGTGCTGTTATTATATGATTACGTTATATGCTGTTTAAGGTTTGTTTTTTGTCCACTTGCATCATATCTAGATTGCTATACAAAAAGATTAAATAATTTGACGAACCTTTGTGTTAGAATTGAATTACAGATGTTTGTAGATTTTTCTATTGTGCCGTTTCCTAGCAGCTAATTGAACTGTTTTAACTATACTCAACTGTGTGTTCTTCAATTACTATTTATTGCGCTTACTATTTTATGGTATGTATTCTCTGCCTAAACAGCATATATACGAGCTTTGCACTGATAATGTTTGGTTTTGTGTCATAGTTCTTGGTCCGTAGTTATATAGCAGTTAAATTTATTTATCCTGGAATAGACTGTGGGGAACTTTTTAGTTCATCCTGTGAAAACGTCTTCCCGCTGCCTTTGAAACTATCAAGTATTTCGATGTAAGCTTATTTTTCTGTGGCTGTATCGTGCAATCACACGTATGTGTATTGGGAAGCAGAAATGTTCCTGAAAAAATGTGTCCAAGTCCTGAAAAACTCCTGGAATTTTTTCCATGAACAAAAGTGGGTACCCTGTAGTGTACAGAAACGATTTTTGCATTTGCCCAACGTCTCTGTTTCCGGTGATTTTACCGTTCCTTGCACTACGATTGGGCGGCCCCTAAAGATAATGCCTTTTTGTTCTGTAAACTACGAAATGGAGAATTTAGATCCCTTACTTTGCATGTTTTGGCAAATAGAAGTGAAAGTTCAGCATTTGCTATGATAATACAGAAGCTGCAGTAAGATATTCGTCTGTTGGTTTCAGACGATAAAAATTTCGGGTATCCAGTTTCTTGCCCAAGATAGTAAAAATCGTAATTTTAAGCGTTTTGAATGATGCGTCACGATTGTCATTTTATGTTAGAATTCCCCTTGAAAGTTGTGTATATATGCAAAAATGGCTCATGTGAAGCCTCAAGCTCTAACACAGACAATTATACGGTATGTAAGAACCAGGCCTATCATATCAATACGTGCTACATTTCGCGATGACTCTTAAAAAATTAATATTCGAAATCTGTATTAGGACGGCATGCCAAAATCTAACTTCTTATGGTTTTAGTTGGGCATGATTAACTTCAAACTTTAACGAAGTAAGTCATTAAAAGATACTGCATGTTAAGCTCATTTGCGAATATCATTTGTCAAACTAAATCCGTCCAGTATACTCAACTTAAGATTTCGCTACAAAAGATTTGATAGTTTTACTGTCTCTTCCAACAGTTCTAAGCTGTGGCTGATTGATAGCAATACTGTCACGCTGTCGTGTTGAATAGCACTTTGTTGATTTTGAGAACTGATTTCGAAGATGGTAGACATAAGATATATTGCGTTGGTGCGTCTTTGTGATTGTGTTAATTTTTATGATTATTGACACAGTTATCAACTGAAAGTAATGCTCACCATCTGATCGAACCTTAACTTTTAAGACATTTTTGTGCTGTGGTTACCGCCTCCAGTTTCGTCACAGTTGTGTAATAACTGTAATACAGTGCATGGATGTGGTCAGTCTACTTTTGTATACCTTAAGGGGATTTTTGTTTTTGTGTGGATTAATTTTTGCTAATTTTGCGAGAATTAAATCCCCGCAAAATTTATCAAAATGATGTCATAAGTTGACCAGAAGCAAAAACAACTAGTTTTTCGATCATTAGTCAATAACAATTGCTGGAAGTCATTCTTCCTCTCTATGTGCATGTCAATAACCTTCTCTACATCTTTCGTTGATGCTCATTCGCTAAATTACTTCCACGCATTTTCCCTGCGAATTTCTGATTCGCAAAAATAAATCCACAGAAAGCGCCCCAAAAATGGGACTCGCAAAAATAAGTCTGCGCAAAAATTTATCCCCTTATGGTAGAACTTTTCGCAAATCAGCATCACCAGAAAGGAAACGTTGGAGACAGCTCGCAAAACTATTTCAAAAAAGTGACCATACTTGCAGTAAGAATATCATTTACTTTTGCAGACGCTGTCTTCTGAACCATGTGTTGGCAGCAGTTCTCTGAAGAAAACAATGCTGTTGTTTTCGACAATCGGAATTCCAACGGTGCGACAGAAGAATTGGGAAATTTCCGTCCTTATTAGGAAGAAAAGGTTACTGACCACGTGCTTTGCACCGAAACCAAATTGCAACATAGAAATGGCCTCTCTAGAGTGCATAAGGAAAACCAATAATCAACTCCAAGAAATGTTAAGGGTAATATAACATGCCTTTTTGACTACTCCAGCATAACAAAGGGTGGTGGAACATCCGCCCTCGGAAAACCAACTTCCACCATAGCTACAGCCAGCAGATATATTTCAGAATATTCACGGGGTTGAGTTAGTGATGCACTGGTCAACGTACCACTTCTCTGCTTCAACACGAATTTGAGCTTGCAACAGGGCCAAGGAAACATCGAGTTTGAAAAGGGTTTGATGTTGTCGTTTTGACCCCTCCTCCCCCGCCCCCAGTTCCATGTGTTTTCTCAGATTCTGTCTAAACGACAAATCCGTTTGAAGTAAATGCCGGTGGCCATCAAGAAACAAAAAGAAAACTTTGAAGTAGGCCACGTGACACGGATTTGTACTCATTGTAAAAATTATAATATTGATGACGTCAGCACAAATCAACAGAGTAATGCTGCATTTTTCTATGCAAGTTTCTATGCACAAGGTATCTGCATTGGTTTCAACTTCTGCATGCCATGAAAAATCTTCAAAAAGAAGAAAATTGATCTAGACCAGGATAACTAAGATTTACCAAAATGATGACGTCATCTTCACAAAAACTGCTGGCGTTAGCATAATAATGATGTAGCTGATCCAATTTTTGTGTCAGCATGACATTTAAGTGTTGCTCTATATACCTGAGAAGCTTCAACCTTATGTAGCATAAGTATTGACGATTTTAGAGAGGGGGGGGGGGGGGTCACACTGACCCTCCCCCAATCATATCTAAGCTCCAAAAAGCCCAACCCTTGTAGGGTTCAGATGTTGATTACTTGAACTATTCAATTAAAGTTGAAAAATATGGCTTAACCCTATTTCTTAATAGACTGCACGGTATCTGGGGCAAGGGCAGATTTCGACCCCCTACGTAAATCAAGAAACACACAGCTGAGTGAAATGTTGCACACACTTTAAGAAATTCGGTAGTTCTAGTTTTCAAGTCAATGGATGGAGTCAATATGGCGCAACCTATGACATAAGTAAAATGACCCGTTATCGGATCTGTAAAAAAGGTTACTTTAGTAGAAATAGTGTGTCCGTAGTTCCCAGATTAAACCATGAATAAACCATATATGATACCCCCTCTGGAACACTCCTTTAACAGCTTTCTTTTAACCTATTACCACGTGCCAGTACTTTGAACGTAACTTCTGAGTAAAGCTTTTATAACTGAAATCTCCTGACTTTTCGTAAAATTGCATAAGGAGTTATTTTGTGGAAAAGTTGTGATGCCAGCTTTCTGACCGATATCATTTTCAAAAAAGCCATTTTAAATGATCTCAGATAAAAAAAAAAAATCAACATATTGGAGATTTTTCGAACTTCAGGGAAATTGTTTTTTTTTAAACATGGCTCAAGATACGATGACGTCAGCAAAAATTGATGCATACTGGGAATTTTCGGCTGGTTATTTCGTAATCCCAAGGTTCCATTAACTTACGTCCTGCCAAATATCAAGCCTCTGTCTGTCTTTGTTCTTGACTTAGTTGGTGGAGGGGGGCGGTCTTTCGCACCGCTAGTCGTACCACATACTCATATACCGCGGTAGTAATAGGGTTAATATCGCGTTTTAAAGAATTTGACCAAACCTGTCCTGGTTAAAATACTTTTTATCAGATTGTCGATTGTCCTTAGAAGGGATTCGCTTGGGTGAATTTTGGATAACGTGATTGGAACCTAACTTATTTATCAATAAGTCTGATGAATCTCCATAAATTTAAAGTAGTAGCAGAATCTGTATTTAAAACAAACTCACTCACTCCACCTCTAATTTATTCAAATTTGCATATTTGCGAAGTGGAAAAAGGGTAACAAGGATTCGTGTTGTTTTTGTTGAATTCTCTCTTGCTAAGACTGTTTTAGTACGAAGTGGATAGTGTTGATTGAGGTCTAGTGATCTTCTTGTTTTATTCATCCTCAAATGCTGCTATTTGCGTTCCTGGCAAAAGATACATTGATGAATTGAAGAGAAAATAGCACATCTTTCCGTCCCAATTATTTTAGTTTAGCAAAAATATACTTAACATTTGTCAAAGGGCTTGTCTCCCGCTGGAGATTGCTCTCTTAAACTGTTCTCTGTTTCCGGAGAATTTGAAGAAGCATCTTCTTAAAAAAGAAAGCATATTGTGCTCTCTGAAAAATTTGGCCTCAATCTTGGATAAAATAGTAGTAACTTTTGCAAACCGTGATTTATTTTCTTCTAATAATTCCCCTGTGTTGTCTGCATATAAATGCTCAAATTGTGTGCAGGAATAAGAATAGAAGTAGAAAGGGGGAAGAGTAGTAGACCGGCCTGATGAGGAAGGTCGAAGCCTAGTGGATCCATGGAAAAAAGAAGTAATTAATTCCGAGACGAGGAATTTTCAAGTAACTAGTACGGAAAGTAAGCAAGTAATCGAACATACCAACAGGCATGCAAACAAAGTCATGGGAAGTAAAACCCAAGTAATCCAAAACAAACTAAAAAATACAGAAAAAACCACTGTACTAATTTAAATCTGTGCTCATGTGAATTAGAACATGTTCGGAGCGAAGTGGCGTTCGCTAAACTCTTCTTTTTTTATAAGAACCAGAATATTTGAGCTGAGGCTCGTCTTTTCTAGATTTTTTCCAATTTGGAGCTTCAATTGCTCTTAATTTGTTCTTATTTTGCAATACAATACTGGCTTAAGGTGTGGTCATCCCTAATACAGAATCGCTTTCTACGTGGCTTAGGGTCGAAACTCAGCCCAGGTTTGTTATTAAATTGTTCCTACAGAAAAGGACGTATTATGATATGCTTCAAGTTTCCATTCAACCAATTTAATTGACATTTAAATGACTATCTATCGTTCATGTGTGAGGTGGGAGCCCGGGGGGTTGTAAAGTGACGGGGACGTGCGGCCCCCAAATCGAAAGTCGACCCATGTTTGATGAAGCATCGTGAAATACTAACTAGCTGTTACACCATAAATCGTGGCGCCGCAGGCAAAATTTTGGTAAATTATGGATGTAAATGGACGAAAATTGCCTGTGTACTAATAAAAAATGCCTTATTTGTTGATTTTAAGGTACTTCTATGCAAGATGAGACAGAACATAGACCCATATTTAGGGAATTTTAGTGGGTCGAACCTATCCTTAGTGGCCGCAGTCCCCGTATGCCATATACGTTAAGTGACCCCCCCCCCCCCCCCCCCCGGGGATGGGAGTTCGTTCCAGATTTTTGAACCAGTTGAACACACTGCCCCTTTTCCTATTGCTGTTCTTCTGCATAGTTTCTTATACATCAATTGGCTGTGTCTTGTTCTTCTGTATAGTTTCTTGCACATCAATTGGCTGTGTCTTGTTCTTCTGCATAGTTTCTTACACATCAATTGGCTGTGTCTTGTTCTTCTGCATAGTTTTTTATACATCTGTTGGCTGTGTCTTGTAGAACGCTTTGGGATAGCTTGGGCAGATTTCATTTTGAATGTAAAGATACAGGAACAGCGTCAGTTTCTTATAATGAGAGCTACAAGCACAATTTGATGTTCAAAGTTGTCCGAGTGTATTCGGACATTTAATGTTTTTTGCATTTCATTGATAGGAAAGTACCTTTTCTTAAGCTCAGAGATTGATGGGCGTCGTTGTGCCCTCGCCTTAAACTTCTTGTTTTTCACCCTTCTTAAAAATTCTTGTTTTCCACTTTTCTTGAAGCTTGTCTTGTCCTCTTCTATTTCAAGTTTATTCTTCAAGTTTAGAGCTTGAAGAGCTTGTTTTCCCCTCTTCTACATGAGAAAAGAGCAGGGTATTGTCCCTGCATCGACACACAGGTGCATGCGAAAAGAATTATCCGAGACTTTCTGAGAGCCACGCCCAAACCTGGCGATTTTGATGCCTTCCGCTGTTTTCAAAACTGAAGATTTTTATACATGTTACGTTCTATATGCTTACAATTATGCTACACCATTGATATCTAAATAATAAGTTCGTTTTACATAGCGTGCCGCATCAAGGAACGCCCTAGCTTGCATCTATAGGTTTACGTCAGGAGTGGTCAAACTGACGCTAGGTGATTTAACTTTAATTTCAAATCAAATGCATCCTCTTCACCGATTTCCTTCTGTTTGCTGTTTGTTTTGGTCTTTGCTGACAACTGTAATGAAGAAAAGCAGTGCTATT
>JAOBRC010271019.1:0-13875 GCA_027575255.1 Scolionema suvaense
TGCAGTGCCATAACTTAAAGAAGTTAGGAAAGCCGGAAATCCGACTCTAGTCAGGGAACTTACATGTCTGAATAATACAACCTTCCAGCAACACTTACACATGAGAAACCCAAATTAGTGTCTACGATAAGGCAGAAACTGACGAAATCTATACCCGTAATGCTTCGGTTAAATGCCTCTCTTTCAGGAGATTTACAAATAAAAGCCTTCCCTACAGGGGCGCTTATTAGACGTATACTAATTAGCACATGCAAACCCACTACGACATTATATTAATCTCGTGGTTTATACTTCGTATAAATGAAAGTATGAAAAAGATGATGTGACAAAAAAGAAGTTCACAAAAACGTAATAGGCTCCCCCCAAGTTCACAAAAATGTAAAAGTAATACTGTGTTTGGAAATCTTATATGTATACGATTTTACAGTTCTTGTTTTTGTCAATATTTTAGGGATATCTACTCTTCGCTGAAATACACACCCATATATATATACGGTACGAAAGAAAATAGAAGCCTAAAAAGCAATTTTTGTTTTTCCCTAATTAGCTTTACTACTGAAAAGCAATGGCACAATGGCTAGTATTTTGAATATGAAACATTCGGCTCTAAATGGTATCGTTCAAAAGATACATTGTCCCACAGTAAATCTGAGTCCGGGCCACACCCTAATAGAATGCTTAAAAGTATATATTTGATAGGATATTGACCAGTGCAAAAGACTCTGTACAGTGGGTATACAAAAAACCAACAAGTAAATATTGAACTCAAATTGCTATCTAGCCTGACATAATTTTGCAGGCATGGCAAAAGGTGGTCTCTCATGTATGGGAAATATGATAATACACAATTTCCTTAGACTAAGTTAGTCTGAACAAAGTTTAAAAGAACAGTAAGAAAATATGGTACAGCCATGCACAATTAATTTACTAACTAGCAAAGACAAGCTATGATTGGCTAAATTTAGAACAGATATATCACAGAGGCTTTCGAGATAAGCTTACCAGCTAAGAATTACAGGCACCAACAACAAAGCACTTTACACAATTCTCTCATTTCTCAGATCAAATTTGACATAAACGATAAAAAAACTTTCCCAGCAACAGGACTGCATGACTGCACTTTTTGGACTTTTTTGAATCAGGCGATTCCAAACATTCGCACTGCAGAGCACTAGGAGTGAAAAAAAAGGGCACAGATATGTATGTGCATAGTGTTGTGTTTTAAAGAGAAAGACAAAATGATCATAATTTTTCCTGATTTTCAAGTGCATTGCATGCGTTATTCGCACCCAAATTCAGGCTAAGATGTGGCCTGGAAACCTCCAAAATCTGCAGCAAAAAGGCCCCACTTATGCTTCGGTCATGCCCAGCCACATTGAAAAGCATTCAGACAATCAACCAACACTAAGAAAATTATCTTTTAGGCCAGCTCGCTTAATTATACCTTCAGAAGTACAAATATCCAATTCCCTAACATCAATGAAAAGGTGAAGAAGCCGATTTTCCTGCCTGGTATTCTTGGCAAAAATTAGCAGACTACATGTCCCTTTATCCTGTTGGCTTTCTCCGGTATTACATATACACGAAATTTTCTCTCATCTCATGGCAACTAACTAGCAAATAGTGCTGCGTGACAAAATAACAAGATCCAGGCAAACGTGCCTATTCCTATAACATGCAATGAAGAAATAATTGTCTTTTTGTCAGAGCATTATTAACCTAAAACGATGCTATTACACTTTTGTACCCTCTCGCCTGATGGTGTTCATGCTGGTGCCTGGGCAGCGTCTGTGGGGACGTAGAGAGATCATCGGTCACACAGTGGGGGGTACGAAAGTGTAATTGCGCCCCGAAAACAATTTTTGCTAAGTGAAACCCAGTGCTGATTGCTTTGGAATGGGTTCATAAATCATAATCAAAAGCAAACAGCAATTTAAAGACAGACATGGTCGATTAGCAATTAGTACGAGTTATCCAACAGTATTACCATAAGCTAAATTTAGGACAAGGTAGACTACAGGCCCAGCTAGATAGGACTAGCTAGCTAGGTAGCTAGCTGCAGTGCAAGCTATATAGCTACAGCTAGGTAGGGTAGGCCTAATTTTAAAATTAAAGAAAAGCAGTGTTAACTGTCTTGAAAAGCTTTGACTTGCAATAGCAGCTGCTTCCTTGAAGTTTTTCCATAGCTAAGCATTCCAGAAGTGCATCGGACAACAGACAGAGCTTGCCAATCAAATCACGATTAGAAGTTCCACCGACTCTCAACTTTATAGCCTAATATCCCGAGATTTGATCAAACCAAGTATGCCACCCTATGTAAAATCTTTAATCTTTTATCAATAGTCTTGAAACTTGGTACAGTGTTAGATTACTGTATTATGTCACTGCGTTAAAGGCGGTAGTTCGCGATGATATACGAACGTCGGATATTTTCTCGTGACTGGTGTTATTCGCAGATATACGAACGTGGTTCATATTCCACAATATACGATCATCGATACTAGCGTATATGCGTATGTCGGATACTATCTAGTATACGAATTACGTATATGCACGGATAAGTACGGTAAACACATCGAAAAAATATGTTGGTAATATACGAAGCCATATCGTCAACCTCGCCAATGTCGACTTTGGACACCATTCGGCGAAAAAGAAGTTTTATTCTCCAGTGCCTCAACGCGCATGTCTGGCGCGAAGTTGCGTTTAGGTAATCGGACAGTTTCAATTCTCTCTCTGCCACCTTCGGGCTGGACGACCTGCCTGATTCATAGAAAGTTTTAGCTGCTTTTATCCTTATGAATCTCAAGGAAGTCGATGGAATGCTGAAGCTCCATTGGCGGTAATGGTTTTCGTTGAAGAATACATAGTTTCTAGTGGAAATATTTCTTCCTGCTCCGCAGAACGAGCCTTATCAGCGCCCTGCACATTTTGCCAAGAGTAAGTATAGGATGGCTAGCTTCTTGTACTTGTTATATTGGTATCAAATTTCAGGTTGCTAAATTTTTCATGAAATTTTGTACGCAAACGCAATAGAAACGTTGCGAATCATTCAACCTCTTTCGCTCGAGGTAGGGACTGGCTGGCAGTGAGACATGTTTCTAGCATTCTAGATCTGATCTAGGAATGCAGAAATCTGCGCAGAGTGAATCTCCTCCTTCGTGAAGGATGCCAGCAAGACATTTGAATCCCTGTACACTGTATAGCCTAATCACCGCCTATCTCTTGTGCCTCAATTGTGTTGAGTAGGGTAGTCACACTCACAGTCGATGACTGTGACTGATTGTTGTCAATGATTTTTGGAGTAGGTAGCCTGATGTAAATTATTCTTCGACATCTTACGTTCATGTCTTGCTGACATCCATCATGTGTCTAAGTCATTATGGATGGGGAAATATTTGATTTACAGCCTATATTCCAGGGCAAGCCAGGTAGGAAAGTTTCCGGTCATTTGTACTGTAAAGACCTATCTGCTCAGTCAGGTCCAACTGGAGTATCTATACTACGATGTGGTAGTATACTACAATCACTGGATACACTCCACCTATGCCGCAATGATTGTAAAGAGGATGACTGTAAATTAACCTTATTCGCCTTCCACTTTGTTGACTCACTGTTCTCCAATTATTTCTTCTGCATAATAAATTCTAAGTTGATATCAACAACTTCACTGCTACCGTTGCAGTTTTGTGTTATTACCAGTGACTGATCTGCTTCACATGAAATGCATTATAGATTTTCAGCAAAGACAGTAGTATATTACCAGATTCACATATTTAGCCAAAAAACTTCAAAATTTTGCTTACAGTTTTCATCAGAACAAGCTGTAAGGTACATTAAAAAGAAGACCTTCACATCTTGAGACCGTAGGAATTACTAAACTTGACCTCCTTTCACGTTACTGAAAGTTATTGGCAGTTCAGATTGAAAGCTTCATTTACATCACAGTTTAATAATAGTAAACAATAATAATAAATATGAAAATACTCAGGTGTTCCAGGGGCTCAACCTCGTAGTATACTCAGTGATTCGAGTATAATCCCACATCGTAGTATATTACGGTTGGTCCTGACTGTGCTTCGGGACAAATCAAAACACACTGCATTCAGCTTCAAGCTCAACTATAGGCTGGTCTCATCATGGTTGTGGGTAATTGAAAACATTTAAACGTAGTAGTATCTAGCCATGTGTGTGACTAAAGAAGAAATAGCTGGGTGAAGCTACGACTATTACTTCAAACTGATCAAAGCAGGGTCTATTATCTTAGTTCTAAGTGTAATCTGTCTTCCCGAACGCTCATTTGATAGCAATCTTTCAGAGACATGCTGTGTTTAGCTAGATATGACCACGAAAAGTTCAAGTTTCAGTATGCGTAGACGCGCACATCATCTTTATGGCAACACATTTGCCCCATTTTTTTGCAGCCTGCAGCGCAAGTTAGCCATTTATTTTCACGGCATTCTTAAACTATGTCTAACAAGCAAGCAACTGCTGTTCTCATCGTCTGCCCTGTTTCTGTTGCTGTGTTCATGCAACACCGAACGCTCAGACAGCACTACATAAAATGTTCTTATTGATACTGTGCAGATTCTATGCTTCTGTCAGCTGGCGTGATCATGCACTGATCAAACAGATTCGCTTAACTCTTGCAGTGCTCCTTGTCATTCAAAGAAGATGCTGAGGTATCAAATGGAGTGGAGAATAGTTTCACAAAGCAAGATATAAATGCTAAGCTTTTCTGTTGTTAGCTCTTGGTTTTGTACTTTTTCTTATTACCTCTGCTTGCTTTGAATAAGTTTCGCTTGCTGGTTTTATGTTTGATTGGCTCTACGAACTTGATGTACTCACTGCCACCTTTTGCCAGGTGCAAATGTGCTAAGCGAAACAGGTGCCCAGGTGCGATTATGCGAAGGCATTGGTGGTTGTGTACCGTCTCGTGATAGAGTTAACTCAGGCTGAATTTTTGTGTCTTTAGGCTTTCGATGCTTTAATTTTTGTTATTGCTTCTGTTTCTGTTGAATAACCTTGGCTTGTTAGTTTTATCTTTTTTTGGCTCTTCCCACTTGCTGTACGCACTGCCACGTTTTGCCATGAGCGAATGTGCTAAGTGCAACAGGTGCCCACCTGCGAATGTGCTAAGGCATTGGTGGTTGTGTGCTGTCTTGTGATCAAGTTCACTCAAGCTGAATTTTGTGTCTTTAGGTTTTCGGGGTTTTAAATTTTGTTATTACTTCTGTTTATGTTGAATAGCCTTGGCTTGTTTGTTTTATGTTTGATTGGCTCTGCCCACTTGCTGTTCACACTGCCACGTATTGCCAGGTGCGAATGTGCCAAGCGAAACAGGTGCCCAGGTGCGAATGTGCTAAGGCATTCGTGGTTGTGTACTGTCTCGTGATAGAGTTCACTCAGGCTGAATTTTTGTGACTTTAGGCATTCGATGCTTTAATTTTTGTTATCGCTTCTGTTTCTGTTGAATAACCTTGTCTTGTTAGTTTTATCTATTTTTGGCTCTTCCCACTTGCTGTACGCACTGCCACGTTTTGCCATGAGCGAATGTGCTAAGTGCAACAGGTGCCCACCTGCGAATGTGCTAAGGCATTGGTGGTTGTGTGCTGTCTTGTGATCAAGTTCACTCAAGCTGAATTTTGTGTCTTTAGGTTTTCGGGGTTTTAAATTTTGTTATTACTTCTGTTTATGTTGAATAGCCTTGGCTTGTTTGTTTTATGTTTGATTGGCTCTGCCCACTTGCTGTTCACACTGCCACGTATTGCCAGGTGCGAATGTGCCAAGCGAAACAGGTGCCCAGGTGCGAATGTGCTAAGGCATTCGTGGTTGTGTACTGTCTCGTGATAGAGTTCACTCAGGCTGAATTTTTGTGACTTTAGCTTTTCGGAGTTTTAATTTTTGTTATTACCTCTGTTTATGTTTAATAACCTTGCCTTGTTAGCTTTATGTTTCATTGGCTCTGCCCACTTAATGTACTCACTGCCTCACTGCCACATTTTGCCAGGTGCGAATGTGCCAAGCGAAACAGGTGCCCAGGTGCGAATGTGCTAAGGCATTGGTGGTTGTGTGCTGTTTCGTGATAGAGTTAACTCAGGCTGAATTTTTGTGTCTTTAGGTTTTCGGTGTTTTAATTTTTGTTATTACCTCTGTTTATGTTGAATAACCTTGGCTTGTTAGTTTTATGTTTGATTGGCACTGCCCACTTCCTGTACACACTGCCACGTTTTGCCAGGTGCGAATGTGCCAAGCGAAACAGGTGCCCAGGTGCGAATGTGCTAAGGCATTCGTGGTTGTGTGCTGTCTCGTGATAGAGTTCACTCAGGCTGAATTTTTGTGATTTTAGCTTTTCGGAGTTTTAATTTTTGTTATTACCTCTGTTTATGTTGAATAACCTTGCCTTGTTAGCTTTATGTTTCATTGGCTCTGCCCACTTAATGTACTCACTGCCTCACTGCCACATTTTGCCAGGTGCGAATGTGCCAAGCGAAACAGGTGCCCAGGTGCGAATGTGCTAAGGCATTGGTGGTTGTGTGCTGTTTCGTGATAGAGTTAACTCAGGCTGAATTTTTGTGTCTTTAGGTTTTCGGTGTTTTAATTTTTGTTATTACCTCTGTTTATGTTGAATAACCTTGGCTTGTTAGTTTTATGTTTGATTGGCACTGCCCACTTCCTGTACACACTGCCACGTTTTGCCAGGTGCGAATGTGCTAAGCGAAACAGGTGCCCACCTGCGAATGTGCTAAGGCATTGGTGGTTGTGTACACTCTTGTGACAGAGTTCACTCAGGCTGAATTTTTGTATCTTTAGGTTTTTGGTGTTTTAATTTTTGTTATTACTTCTGTTTATCTTGAATAACCTTGGCTTGTTAGTTTTATGTTTGATTGGCTCTACCCACTTGCTGTACTCACTGCCACGTTTTGCCAGGTGCGAATGTGGTAAGTGAAACAGGTGCACTGGTGCGAATGTGCTAAGGCATTGGTGGTTGTGTGCTATCACGTGATAGAGTTCACTCAGGCTGAATTTTAAGATAAGCTTAACCTCAGTGCCAATGAGATCATGCACATTTTTATTAATGGTCTTACCCCTGAAATCCACTTCCATGTTTTCCTTGCAAAAGCGAAGGATGACTCTGTCATCGAAGCCCCCGACTAAAAGCCCTCACGTCACAGAAGGAAGCCTGTTCTGTTGATACTCTCTCTCTTCTGGGTCGGCTATTGTCTGAACGCTCTCCTGTGACCAATTTTCCTCCCCGTTCTTCTTCAGCTGACTTTCAGACCTTATTTCAAAAATACCTCAAGCCTACCTCTTCTAATGGCCCTTCAGATAACGGTACCACCACCGCTTCAGTTGACAAATCTCCCGAAAAACCTTCCTTTTCTCTCAATGATATTGTAAAGGCCTTACACGACTTTTCAACCCCTAACACCCCGCAATCTTTTCAAACTTCATACACTAGCACCTCTGATAAACAACCTGAGCCTAATCTTGTTAAAGAAATTGAGCGCACTTTGCGCTGAGTTTTAGCCGAATCCAATCGCCCCTCATCCCCTAGCCATGGTCATTCTGCGCGTGCCTCTCGCACTACAGATGGCCGTCCTATCTACCATCATTGCAATCGTGTGGGTCATTTTGCTAGGAATTGGTATAAACGTTTTCATATCGCTCGTATTATGCCTCATTATGGAGGTATACACAGTTATAATCCTCAACTGACACATCCACGGCGACCAGTTTTCCCTCGAATGCAGGCCCCTTACTTTAGGCATACATCAGTTCAAAATGCTTCCCGTCCAGATTCTTCTCACCTTATTCCTCCATCCACATCTCAACAACATCAGAGAAAGTCTCCGGTTGCAGCTTTGCAGGATGACTCAAAAACTCATTCCACCAAGTTAAATGATAATCAGGTTCAAGCTAATATATCTCCCAACCATGTATCAAGGAATATAATACCTTTCGATATTGCTTCTTCAATATTAGCTCATGGTTACAATAATGGTGTTCAATGTGATATCGTTATTGATACTGGAGTTTGTCTTTCGTGCATTAGTCTTCAATTATTTTCTGACCTGGGTGGGCCTACCCAGCTCTATGTTGATCGCTCAGATTCTCGCTATGTGTCACCAGTTTGTGGTAGTCCCACGTTAGTGGAGGGTGTTGTCAAGCTGCACCTCAATTTGGGCCCCCTAGAAACTCAGCATTCATTTTATATACTACCCATGAACCATTATTCAGTAATTCTTGGTAGAGATTTCCTCCAATTAACCTCAGCAACCATATCCTTTGCAACAAATACACTACATGTTTGCCCAGACAGTACTATCCTCAAAGGAAACCAATTTTCTACCAATCAATCTAAACATATTACGTCCAGATGTCTTCCTCAAATCGGTTGTATAAACGCAGTTCAGCCTTCTCGCCTTTCTAACCAATCTATTCAGAAGCCTAAAATTATTTTGCCCGATGAAAAACGCATATAAATGCCTAAATCAAATTTGTTGCCTGTCCATACCCATGCCCACGCGAAACAATCTGTCCCTGCTGGAAGAAAAATTAAAAGTAATAAACATAATCCATTCCAAAAAAGGCCTTCCCACAAGCAAAATCCAAAGGATCGAAAATCAAAATTAAGAACTCAGAATGTCACATACTCTCGTGGTATAGCTCAGTTGTCTTCATTTGAATCTTCGAAACCTCCTCTAGAACAGAACTCCTATTCTAGTCCACTTTCCAAGTCGAATTATAGACATTCACTTTCATGCCAAATCTGTGCTTTTCTGTTCCGTCACCTATATATTTTCTCGTTTTTCTTTTTAATAACTTTCCTGGCTTTTTGCAATAGCATTGTTTGCATCAGATTTGCCAATCCAACGAGATAGTTTTCGATCAGAACGCAACACAGTCCCGACGTCTTCTTTACAATTTCATTCCTCTTCCTATCTATCGAACATCTTTTCTTCCTTTTTGCTCAAACATGAATCTCCTTGTTTGCTTAGGAAATTGAAAATCTATCTCTGGAAAAACCTGCATCCTCATCAATTACTAGAAATTAATTAAGTATTCAATGTCCATAATTTACTTGTCTTTATACTTTCAATACTTATTTGATTTTTCAAAAGATCTTCATAGCTTTTCGTCTTTCAGCAACAACCTTTTAAAGCTACTGATTTTTGCCTAAATTCATGGTTTGATCGAAACTCGTCTGACGTTACACTTTTCTTTTTCTACTCCTAGATGTTGACCTTCTCTTGTATACTATGTACAAGAGTTTCCTGTCTTTCTGGTACCTGGGTACCTTACTCACAATGAAGTTCGTATCTTTTTAAAATCCTTATTAAATAGCATTTTTTTAGCGCTGTATTTCCTTGCAACATAGATTTATGATTTCTTTTGTGCTTCAGCTTATTACTGTCACTACTACACTATAATCTCGCATATATTTTAAAGAATAAAAAATAATTATTAGAACAAAAAAAAAGATGAAAATTCTAAAATACAAGTTTCCTAATCCTGATCAAAAGAAGTCCGATTCATGAAAATTTAAAAATTTTTGCATTTTAATCTTTTCTTCGTCCAAATAAAAGGACCTGTGTCGATGCGCTCATTAATGAAAGACATATTTCGCATCACATTTTTTTCATGTCCTGTTCAAATTCTAAGCATGTCATTTCATGGAGCAACGTACGTATTCGTACAACGTTTCATTCCTCATTCATGTGATCATGTTCAAATCAAATTTTTTTCACATAACATAACACAACGCAACCATCAATGTGTTCCTTCTATAATACATCTTGAAATTGCTCTTTTATGACATTTATTTGACGTTGTCTTACACAGGCACTTACCAGCATTCCTTTTCAGCCGTGTACATTCCTGCCCTCTTCCACAATGGATGGTTCAACTACTCAGCTGGTTGATGGTACCCTTGTTCATACAACCGCCTGCAGTTGATACACGGATGATACAGGCACTGTCTTTTTGTTCACCGCCCAGTGCGGTTCATTTTATAAACACACACACACACACACACACACACATAAAAAAAACAACAACAACAAAAAACCCAACCATCCAGTTTTGTCTCAAAATTTTCATCAAAAAAAAAAAGGAAAAAAATTTCAACCTCTTTTTTAAAGTTCTCATCAATATCTTCCCATCATTTTTTTAATGTTAAAATTACTTTCACATGAACTTTCCATTGTCTTTTCTCATTCTACAGTGATCAATAATCGCTATTCCATTATCACTGTCGACAAATTTTCGAGATTATTTTCTGTTTAGCTTAAACCATATTTGAAATGCAATTCAAATCAAAATTTTTCCTTAAGGCTGTCTTAATATGTACTTACGTTCTCTTTCAGTATCTTTTAATGATCCAAATTATTGTGCCCAATTTTGAAATCTTTTCTCTATATAAATATCGACAAAAACAAACAAAAAAAAACAAAAACAAAAAAAAAAAGAGACAAAATGTTTGACATTTCTTCACTTTTACATATATTTCTCCAAATTCTCTACAAAACGGGCGTTTCTGTCGATGATTTTCCAAATAATTTTAAATTTTCATCGCTGACTCTTTTATTCTTCATTCATGTGCAATAATATTTTTGCACTAACATCTCTCATATTTCTTTTTTATATCCTCTGAACCCAAAGTTTAAAAAAAAAAATATTTTATTCTCACAAATACTTACAAACAAAAAAGAAACAATTCTCAATCTCGGACAATATTATAAACTTTTTTTATTATAAACTTCCTCACTCATTTTTGGAATTATAACCGTTTTTATCTCCTGCCTTTACCAGTTTGATAATTACCAATTCCCCGTGTTTGTACTTGATTCATATATCGCTTGAACTCTGACCCTAGATATAATTTTTAGTCTTACAAACATGTGCTGGCAGTCTTTTGAGCTTATTCCATCCCTTCCTTTTTTCTCGCAATTCTGCTTTTGTCTTGTGTTTTATTTTGCGAAACTTCTAAAACCATGCCTTGTTTTATGCCCAATAAAACCTTTACATTGAATACTTTCGCTTGACTTTCGTATTGGTGCTTTTCTTTTATTAGACCTCTCTGTCTTCACCGTTTGTAAAGCCTTTTGTTTTCACTTGCACTTTGCCTTTGTACCTCTTCCTTGAGTTCTATTTTGCTTTCATATGTTTAATAATTTACGTGTTCGTTTTGTACCCGTTTTGTACTCGTTCGTTTTGTACTCGTGACATTTTGTGACATCTTTTGCAAGTCCCTCGGCAAAGGAGTAACAATACGGCAGTAAAAAGCACCTTTATCTCATCCCAAATTGTTTTACACCAGACCACCAATTCTGAACTATGTTATATCTCCTTCACTGGCATGGCACTCTGATACGATCTTTCTTATGGACTATCGCACTATCGAAGTTGTTATCACAATATTCACACTGATACGATGTTTATTATGGACTATCGCCTTATAGGAATTGTTTAGCATAATCTTTGAACTGGCATGGCACTCTTATACGATCTTTATTATGAACTAACACTACCGAAATTTTTTGCGCTACACTTATACTGACATGGCATTCTGATACTATCATGACTATCGATGAAGAATCGTGCTGTCGAAATTCTTTCGCATAATCTTTGCACTGGCATGGCACTCCGATGCGATCTTTATTTTGGACTAATCCTACCGAAATTGTTTACTACTATATGTACACTGGCATAGCATTCTGATATGATCTTTCTTATGAACTAATGTGCTACCGAAAATATTTAGCACAATCTCATGCACTAGCATGCCACTCTGATACATTTTTTGCTATGGATTAGCGTGCTATCGAAAATCATTAGCACTATTTCTACACTTGCCTGCCGCTCCGATATGATCTTTACGATGGATTGTCGTGCTAACGAAAATATTTGAGCACAATGTTGTACAGGCCCGACTCTCTGAAACGATCGTTACACTGAACTATCGTGCTATAGCTATTATTTAGCACACTCTTTACACTGGCATACTACTCTGGTACGATATTTACTATGGATTCTCGTGCTATCGAACCTACTTAGCGCAATGCTTGTACACGCCAGATGTCATTACACGATCGCTATTATGGACTATAACGCTATAGAACGTATTTAGCACAATCTCTGCACTTACATTTCTCTCTGATTCGCTGTATTATTATGCATTGTCGAACTGTCGATATTCTGTAGCACAATCTTTGCATTCGCCATGACAACCTGGTGCGATCTTCACTCTACGCGATGCCATAAAGTTTGCTGAACAGTTCCTTCACGGACTATTCTTCTACACAGTCTGTACGAATCACCACTCACAGTTCTTTGGACTAACACATATCCTGACTGCTCTTACCTCTATGGCTCAGGACTAACATTTACTCGATGCACATGCACCCCACATGGACTAACTGCCTCGTATCACTCCTATCGCAACTTTGGGTCTAGTTTACTGTGACGTGCTGTTGTTATTGTCTCTATGTCTACTATTTTTACGACTTTATATACGCTTTATGCCTATAGTTTTATCTATTTATGATTGTGGAGTAGGGTCAATATTACTTTATGTTTAAAATACTTATACGATTTGTACGCTATATGAATATACGTTCTATTTCGTTTTATATGTCTATGAATGTGCAGTACGGTCCATATGATTTTATATATATGTGCGATTGTGTCCTACAGCTCTCAGTTCCCTCTTTTTTTTATCCTGTTTTTCCCTCGATTCGGGACGAACCCTTTTTCTCGGTGGTCGAATGTTGTGAAGCCCCTCGCTATCTGGTCCTCTATTTGCTGGACCCTAATACCAGTGGAATGTCCTTTTACTTGCAGATAGCCTTCAGACCAACATCCGCTTGCATAGCCATTATAAATTCTTACCCAGGAGTTTCAAATACTTTACGTCATGATCTACCAATCACCTTCAAGAACAGCCTAGGCAGATGCTTTTATTACATAAGTTGCACTTTTTGGGATACCATTTTGCATTACCTTATGATTGCACCACCAACATTGTAAAACCCTGCTGGGGAAATTGCTTGACCTAAGCAACAATTGTAACTTCCTTCTGTAAGCAAATAAGATCAGCCAATCATGTAATGGTCAGGAATGCACCACCAAGCCAAGGACCAATAAGCATAAGTTAGCTGAATTTCGGGCCAATAAGAATCATTCTTGGAGGGAAACCAATCAAAATAGTCGTAACGCCCTTTTAAAGCCCCGTTTTTTTGTGAGTTTACGGAAAAAGGGAGAGCGCCTTGGAACCGCGAAGCCCAGGACACCATGACCATTACGAGTAAGTTTTTATTTTATTTTCAATTTTAATAAGTTACGCTTTGAACAATTTATTCTGTAATATTTATTTTTGACTGGGAATCAGTCGTTTTCCTATTTTCTTTTCGTGCCTACCACTTTTAGAAGCTAACCGTGGCTGTAATACTAAACCCTAACAAGCATAATCTAACAGAACGAAACTGTAGATGGCATACAGGTTCAAATTTAAAAAAAAGTTGCTTTACAACCAATGTTCCAGCCCATGGAATATCACCAGGAAATAAACACGAGTCATCCCTTCAATGGTAACGAGAGGACAAGTTTCAAGGAACGAGAGTACAAGCCCCCCCCTCTCCCCCAACCCCGGCTCCGTTTCCATCTTCTGATTTTTACCGTTACCGACGAAGCCTTAAAGGAACACAATCGCAAAATTTTTTATTCACCGATTGCCTCCAGTAGCATTTAACTTAAGCATTTCGACAAGTTTTGTGTCAAGTATTAAACTGTTTCATGAAATATTACAGGATATATAGATTTCTCGTGGGTCCTCGCACTCTTTGTCGCCAGCAGTATCCATTCATCGGGCGT
>JAOBRC010271130.1:0-13875 GCA_027575255.1 Scolionema suvaense
CCACCTCCCTTCTTATGTTAACCGGGAACATATGCAGAAGAATCACACTAAAATTGCTAAAAAATGAATCAACCACCTATGCTCAAAATAGCTGATTTCGGACACAAATTGTCACCTGCCAGCCAAATGAGATTCTCAGGAGGCATATATGGTTCATTATATGCACAGAGTTGCCCCTAATATTCGCACGAAAAATGATAAGAATCCGAGGAACAGTTTTTTATATATTTGAAAAAAAACCATGAAAAACACCATTTTTGCAAGTAAATTGCCACCTGCAAGCCAAACGAGATTCTCAGGAGACATTACATATGGTTCATGACATGTGCATAGTTGCCCCTAATATTCGCACCAAAAACAATAAGAATCGGATGAGAAGTTTTTGATATATATTTGGAAAAAACCATGAAAAGCACCATTTTTGAACGTGAATTGCCATTTGCCAGCAAAATGAGGTTTTCCGGAGACAAGATGCATGGTTCATAACATGTGCAGACTTGGCCCAAATATCGGATGAACAGTTCTTGAAATATTTGGAAAAAACCATTAAAAAAACCATTTTTGCACGTAAATTGCCACCTGCAAGCCAAATGAGATACTCAGGAGACATCGCATATGATTCATTATATGCACAGAGTTGCCTCTAATATTCGCACCAAAAACGATAAGAGTCCGAGGAACAGTTTTTTATATATTTGGAACAAACCATGAAAAACACCATTTTTGAACGTAAATTGTCACCTGCAAGCCAAACAAGATTCGCAGGAGACATCGCACATCAATCAAAACATGCCCAGAGTTACCCTTATTCTTCACACTAAAAATGACAAGAATCGGATGAACAGTTTTTGAGATATTAGGAAAAACCCAAGTTTTTGATACATATTTGGAAAAAAACATGAAAAGAACCATTTTTGAACGTAAATTGCCACCTGCAAGCCAATTGAGGTTTTCCGAAGACAAGATGCATGGTTCATACCATGTGCAGCCTTACCCCAATTATTCACACCAAAAATGATAAGAATCCGAGGAACAGTTTTTATTTGGAAAAAAACATGAAAAACACCATTTTTGCACGTAAATTGCCACCTGCAAGCCAAACGAGATTCTCATGAGACATCGCATATGGTTCATAACATGCGCATAGTTGCCCCTAATATTCGCACCAAAAATGATAAGAATCGGATGAAAAGTTTTTGATACATATTTGGAAAAAACCATGAAAAGAACCATTTTTGAACGTAAATTGCCACCTGCAAGCCAAATGAAGTTTTCAGGAGACAAGATGCATGGTTCATAACATGTGCAGACTTGCCCCAATTATTCACACCAAAAATGACAAGAATTCTACGAACAGTTTTTGACATATTTGGAAAAAACCATGAAAAACACCACTTTTGCACGTAAATTGCCACCTGCAAGCCAAACGAGGTTTTCCAGAGACAAGGCACATGGTCCATAACATGTGCAGACTTGGCCCAGATATTCACAGCAAAAATGACCAGAATCGGATATGAACAGTTCTTGACATATTTGGCAAAAACCACTAAAACCACCATTTTTGCATGTAAACTGCCACCTGCAAGCCAAATGAGATTCGCAGGAGACATCGCATATGGTTCATTACATACGCAGAGTTGCCTCTAATATTTGCACCAAAAATGATAAGAATCCGAGGAACAGTTTTTTATATATTTGGAAAAAAACATGAAAGACACTATTCTTGCACGTAAATTGTCACCTGCAAGCCAAACAAGATTCTCAGGAGACATCGCACATCAATCAAAACATGCCCAGAGTTAACCTTATTATTCACACTAAAAATGACAAGAATCGGATGAACAGTTTTTGAGATACTAGGAAAAACCCACGAAACACACCATTTTTGGACGTATGTAAATTGCCACCTGCAAGCCGAACAAGAGTTTTCCCAAATATGACACCTGGCACACCGCATAACTGCTATTGTCCCGCAGTTTTAGACCAAAAAGTACAAAAAAATAATGAATGGATTTTGAAATATTTTTGAAAAACTCTAAAAATGGCCACTTTTGGTCATAAATTGCCACCTGCAAGCCAAACAAAATCTTTTTTCAAAAGTCCGGCTCCATCACTTTTCATTATGGATTGTCACTTTCACACCAAATTTCAGAAAAATTCATGGATTGGTTATCCGGGAAAATGCGTTGGCGACAGACAGAAGGATGGCCAGACGGATTGCCGGATAGATCTCATTCCATAGGACTCCTCTGCTAAACGGGAGTCCAAAAACAACAAAAAAAACTGTTTCGAGGCCACAATAAGCACAATGAGACTTTTCCCCGATTAAAACAATTCACTTATCATTCCCACCAAAATCGAAGCTTGAAATATTTCCTAGATAGCTTAAAAATGATGAATAGGCTGAAGATCTTTTTAATACATATCTTCATTTCTCAATACTTTGCTGTTTATGAAAAGTCTTCTCTTGTACACAACAAGTAAACAGAATCTGATGAGGACTCCTACCATACAGTTTTTCTTGACAATAATAATTCGGACCACGCTAGCGAAACAAAGCTACCCAAATTATCCGACTGGGATAATGCTCTTGATCACAAGTTTGTCATTAGTATAGTAACTAACATGGCGAGAGTAATAATAGCATAGTAAAAGTACAGAACACTAAACGAAGTGTCCTTGAAGCATTTCAAAAAACCCTGAAACTGGCCAGTTTTAAACGTTTCCCCAAATACGTTTCACAACATAATTACTGTTACCTCTAAGACTTACATAAAAAAAATAACAAGAACAAAATGAACCGCTCATGAAATATTTTGAAAAAAACACTGATTTTTGAACGAAAAAACAACCACTTTGAATGTAAATTGCCACTTGCAAGCCAAACCAGATTTTCCCTAGATACGAAACATGTTTCACAACATTTGCAGTGCTTCCCCTAAGACTCCCACGAAAAATTTTCAAAATAATAATGAACTGTTCATGACATATTTTGAAAATCCCTGAATATAGTCATTTTGGAAGTAGACTGCCACCTGCAAGCTGAATGAGATTTTCCCAGATAAAACATGCTCAGTGTTTCCCCAAAGACTCGCACCAAAAATAACAAAAAACCAATGAATCGTTCTTGAACTATTTGAATACCCTAAAATAGCAGCCTGCAGCCAAAACAATATTTTCTTCAGACATGATACATGGTTTATAACATTCTGTTTCCCTTAACGTTGCTTGAAACATTCTGAAAAAAAAACTGAAAAGGCTATTTTTGGACGTAAATTGCTGCCCGAAAGACAAACCAGATAATCCCCAGATATGCACCATAGTTCAAAACATTTGCAGTGCTTCCACTAACATTCACATCAAAATTTACAAAAAACTAATGAACCATAGTTGAAATATTTTGACAAAAAACACTGAAAGTGGCTATTTCCGGACCAAAATTGCCACCCGCAAGTTGAACCAAGATATGAAACGTGGTTCAAAACATTTGCAGTGTTTTCCCTAAGATTAACACCAAAAATTACAAGAAAGCACTGAAGTGTTTTTAAAATAATTTGAAAAAGTCTAAAAACAGCCACTTTTTAGCGTTTTCCTAGATATGGCACATAGTTCATAACATAACCACTGTTGCTCGGAAGTTTAAAACCAAAAATTACAAAAAAGTAACGATCAGATCTTGAAATATTTTGAAAAAACCCTAAATATTGCTATTTGTGAGCTCAAATCGCTTCCTGCAGTCAGAACAAACTTTTGCAGAAAATCCAGCTCCATGACTTTGTTTCAATCACTGGCCTTGACCTTCATGTCAAATTTCAGAAAAATCTGTGCAGCAGATATCTGGGAAAACACATTGGTGACGGATTGAAGTACGAACAGATCTCATTTTATAGGACTCTTCCGCTAAAACGGGAGTCCAAAAACTGAGAAAAAGACATTGACCAGTCGCTAGAGAGGCAAAAGTAGAATAAGAGTTAAACAGATAAATCAGGAGGAAGGGCAAACAGACCACACTACACAATTATCTCTTCTGTTAACATGTAAGTCAAAAAAATAGTACCAAAAACAATGAGAAATATTGATTTTTAACGCTAATCATGGATTGAATTTTGTAATGCAAAATCAGATATTTATCGATACGTACCATCTTCAAGACTCCAAACACTGAGAGATGATCCCTCACAGAAAGCAGCATACAATTCGCCTAAGGAACATAGGAAAGAAAACAGAAGGTAAAGTTTAATAACATCTACACAACATTGATAAGTGCAACAACTACAAAGTATCAGTGGACTAGAAATTAGCCTTAGTCCAGACCAGACACAAACTCCTAAACATCGAAATAATGGTCACAATAACACAGATTTACCAGTCATTTGAAGAAGGCCTAAAAGATACCAAACAAGCGCTTCTTGAACCATTATTCTCCCTTTCGGAAAGTCACGTGACCATACTCGGCAGCCATCTTGAAAGAGGTGCTAGAAGACCTCGGTCGCCATTGCTGCTCAGTGGAAACATGGCAGTAGCCTGTGAAACGTAATATTATTGGAATCCCTAACCTTCAGCCAAATAACCATTGCAGACTTGTAAGACCAATAATATTGTTATTGATTGCAGGCTGATTTGCGATTAGCGGCTCTGCATTGCTAAGTATAACTTGTAAAAACATCGGCGACCTCGCGCCATTCACAGTCAAATCTTCTTCAGTCCGCAGAACTGCTTGACCGTAAAAACAGTAGCCGTAGCCCTGCTTTGTCAAGTGTGTGACGTAGGCGCCGAAAGGAAGAATGGAGTATGCCAGGGGTTGAATCTACCATCTGGTATGTTTTTGGTGTACAGAATTTTCTTCTATTTTGTTGACGTTGTCATAAATTTACCAACATTTTAATTAAAACACTTGGAGTTTAGTATCTATTTTAGACATGGACATTAAAAATTTTTCAAACAATCATTAGAGAATTTCTCAGAGGGCTTTTATAACAGCAGGAAGGAAAGGGTATAATCCACCTCCACTTTGCAAAGCTAAAGGCCTGCACACTAAAGCAAAGCTATGACCCTGGAAAAATACCAAAACTAACTAGTTCAGACTACTGAAATTGGAAAGTTGCATTTCTTGGGTACAGGAATTGCAATCGGCTTGGCATAAATCACATGGCAATCAGTAAAAGTATTTAAAAGCAGTTCAAGATGGTGGAGCCATTTACTGAGATACATAAAAGGATTGGCTTGCTGAAGTGATACGTCTTGGTATTAGCAAATGTTTTCGAAGTACGGCAGTGTCAGCAACACGGTATAGTTTGCCAATGCGGCTCTGTCTATGGACACTTGACGCATTTGCCTACATCGAAGCTAGTCGGTATCGCCGACTGAACAATTTTGCAGGTTAGCACACTAAATTTCTAACTTTGATTTTCTTCAATGTTTGCGTACTTTTGTTAAATCACCAAGCATTTGTTCTGGAAATACTAGCAACAAATAAGAATTTGCACTTGTCGCACGATTTCCGGGGAAATTGTCAAATCTGCAAACATTTGTACCGCAATAAATTTAAATAATATTCTGCAAAGAATTTCTATGAACAAGCAGTAAATTGGGACCCGGTTTTGGTCGGCCAGCATGAAATCTTCCACGATTGAAATGTATCACAGGCACTAGTATCATCAACCTCGGTCGCAGAGAAGAGCACCTTCAACAGTTCACAGAGCCTCCAGTTCTACACTTAAATAGTTGATTTTTGACAAAATTTTCCCCCGAATCGAACTACGAGAATTCCTTTATAACGAACTTCACTCAGAAAAAGGTAAGGTTTCGAAGGCTTAGATCAAACCGCATAATTATTTACTGTAAATGCAGACTTCCCTAACCACAAAGCAACAAAAAATGATACCACCTCTTTCTATGTAGTAGTGAAACAGCTTCGTCAGTAACTGATAGTGTACAATACGTTAAAAACCAGTGCATGATTTGTCAGTAACTGACAGCGTACAATACTCTAAAAACCAGTGCATGATTTGTCAGTAACTGATAGTGTACAATACTCTAAAAACCAGTGCATGATTTGTCAGTAACTGATAGTGTACAATACGTTAAAAACCAGTGCATGATTTGGAGAGAGCTGGAACCAAGTAAACAGATTAAGACCTCCATCCAAACACAGATGCTCAAATAAAAAATGTAGTGAAAAACAGCCAAAAAAACCTTGACACATTGACCGAATAGGTTGATGGCAGTGAACTGTTGTCCAG
Source organism: Scolionema suvaense (assembly GCA_027575255.1). NCBI lineage: Eukaryota > Metazoa > Cnidaria > Hydrozoa > Limnomedusae > Olindiidae > Scolionema > Scolionema suvaense. Next base: position 6,243 of record JAOBRC010271130.1, read on the forward strand.
AGCATGTTTGAGAAACTGATCAAGTGATGAATACAGGGCGCTGTACAGTTTTCCTTGACTGAAGCTCTTATTTTACAATTAATGGTACATGCAATGAGTATACACAAAAAAAGAAGAATTCTTAAGGCTTAGCAACAACATCGCAATAGAGAAACATCAGCATCTAGTGAATGCATGGTGAAGGTGTCAATCAGCAGCTTATGGAGCTCAACAATATAAAGTTTTTTAACGGGCACGTAGGCCTCAGGTAAACAATGCTAATAAATAGACAAGTGCAATTATAAAGAACAGAAATACTTTCGGGAATGTAGATATCAGCATTGTTACAGTATGCAACAACTAGCTCAGCAATAGAATGCTGAAAGTTTGACTACCATCAAAGGAATCACTTTTACAGGGCTGTACCAAATATCATCATAGTTTGCTATATATTATGTCACTGCTGAAACAGCAAAATGTTCTGAACACATCAAATTTTCTGTTGCTATGTAAAAAATCATATCTCAGTCATTGACTGTGCATAGCTAGAAGTAAGAGGCTTCAGTAAACTATACTAATGTGTCAACTGCTTCCAAACATTTGAGGAATTAGGCTAAGAGGCTTCAGAAAAACTACATATGGACATCAATTGCTTCTTAACATTCGTAGATGAAAATGAGCACAATGTTGTGTACCTTGCTGTTTCTTCAACAAAATGGCATCTGAAACAGGAGCTGCAGGCTTCAAATCGCACACAGATTTCTTCTCAAACATTGCACCGCCAGAATCGAGCTAAAAATCACAACACTGAAGTGGTTTGCCAAAACTTCAACTTAAATAATGAACTAATGAATACAATTATCTATGCTCTTTCCCTCAGATAATGCCCAAGTTCCGGATTCTATCATATTTTTTCATATCTCTGAATCAAGTTGTATGGTACAAAGCCAGAGCAGACAAAGTTCAAGGCAGTGCCTTGTCCAGTTTCCAGAACTTACATTGAGGACTTGTTAAATTAAAACTTCATAGCGAACTTGCTATCACCCAATACATCATCACATCAAACTTTATGTCTTGTCAGAATTTTGACTGAGAACGTTTTGGCCCGAAACAGATCAGTGAAAACTATTCTTCTGACATCACAACTTCAGGTACCCTCCAATAGTTTTACCAAACAAGTAAAATCAGTAAATGTAATGTTTAAGGAGGAAAGCATCTTCAAACATACATGCCAACTAGAATTCCTTCCAGGAAACACAGCAGGTATTAACACATTCAGTACAGGGGGGAACTGCAAAATCACCGAATTTTAAGAAAATTTATCAAAATTTTTCGGATATTTATAATTTCATGCTCTTTCTGATGCACTCACTGGCACCATCGTTGTTCCAGAGATACTTACATCATAAATAATTAATAGACACTTAAGGATACTGCAAAGGCTCAGATGGTGCTTCATTCAAGAGCACGTAAATTAGATTCAACAAAGTTTCCAAGAAGTCATATGATGTTCAATGCATCAATGGAGCGCACTTGCATCATGCCCTGCAGTTTCTGAGATAAATTGCCACCTGCTGCCTGTAAACAAAAGGAATATTTGAGATCTTGGTTATAGCCCTTTGCAGAGCTCCCCCTGTGCTCAATATTTTTTCACCAAACCAACTCTAAGTGAAACGTACATGTTATACCTCGAAAACGGTGTCAGCAATTTTCAAGATTTTTTTCCGATTAGAAGCTATGGCTTGAAACAGGAAAGATTTTGGAAATTTCATTATGAAATCACTAGATTTCAAATTAAATCGTTCATAACTTTCGATCAAATCAAAAACAACAAAACTGCCGACACCGTTTCGTAGAGTCCATTGAGATCTTTTGATTTATGTATAATTTGTACACTAAAAGTAAACTGGGGGGGACTTAGAGCTTCTTAAACACCGAAAATTTCGTTTTTTCTCACTCCTGTATACAGCTTTGCAGCAGGTGGCAAACAGGTGGTTTGCTAGAGCGCACTTTTTCAAAAGCTTGCCACCTGACCAGATTAGCAGATGTCATAAACGAAAACTTTGAAAAGCCTTAAATACATTTAACGCGTGACTAAACATTATCAACTGTTATGACATCTGAGGGTTTGCAGTATCCTTAATAGATACTGGTAGCATGGAGCATAGGCAACTGAGGACTTACTAGTCTCGAGCCTGCAGAACAACCAGCAACTTCTTTACATCTCACATAAACTCGTATACCAAATATCACCTAAACCCATACTTTACTGGTGTTTACTTCTTTGGACAAATAGACACAGAAAGAAAACACTGACATACCTTTGAAACAGTCCATGTTATGCAAAACCTCCTGTTTATGACAACAGCTAAATATTGGTTGAAAGATGTTATTATGTGACTTGCCAGTTCACATTCAAGCTCTTTCTTCACATTAAACATCAACCTGAATAAATAAACAAATAATATTCATTCAACACCCATTCTTGGCAAGTAAGAGATGAAGGGCTTGAACCAACACCAGTCCTAATAATTAAATCTTTAACAGGAATTTTGACTTTCACACACATATATCTAAAACACAGCCAAAGCTGATTCTATAAAAGAGTTTGCACTATAGTCAGTCAATAGTGGACATATTAAGACAAAACCACAATTATGACAGAGCAGAGTGCATCCTGATCTATTGTTTGCTGTTACCAAGAAGCTTAACATAGAAGAAACATACTTCAGTACAACCCTGGGTCACGCCCCTGTCAAATCCTTGAAGAAGGCTAGTGAGTGCTCAAATTGTCAAGACTCCAAAGACTGTGTTTCGATAAGCAGCAAAACAGAATTGCATTTAACAGAAAGGCAAAGCCTAAAATCTATGAAAATTTGTATTCAGCCCCTATTTTAGAAAGAAAAAGCGTCCGAATATCGGACGCTGCCCTTCTCAAAATCCTCTGAAGAATGACCTTTTTTATCATATCAGGCTTATTTCAGCAGTGTTTTGGGGAAAATATGAGTCAAACATGCCCTTTTCCCCCAATTTCGGACGCTGGCCTCATTTTTTAGAATAGGCCCTGATATTAAGGAAAGCTTAAAAGTGGCAAAAAACAGCATTGCCACAAGAAAAATAGAAGCGCAGTGCAGATATATCTTAAGCATCTTAACAACAGAAAAGCAGCTCAATAAATTTACACATGGTTTGCATCAGGACTAGTCATTATAGTAGCAGTACACAATGCTTGCAACCGATGCCTACATAACACGTTCAATCCTCTATATTGGAGGAGAAATCAACAGCAGGAAAAAAGATAAGCTACAGGGATTATCAGTAGTAGCTATTCTACTGCATGATGTTTGATTGTTCAGAATGCCGCCTAACAAGTGATGGAATTCATTTTCAGTGTACATATAGATACACCCCATCTGTATAGCTGCAGATTTCGAGGGAGGGCTTTTTTGAAGAATGATGGTGGTGCCACACGAAGTGGAGGATAGAAGGCTGACCAGTACATAAGGGATAGTGGTCCATCCATACAACAAAACTTGAGATTTGACCTCATTATCATGCATGAAAAATGCTCAATTCAGGTTTCACTTCTCGCATAAGATTTCCCAGCCAGTAATCAATACTATGCTCAGTCACTTAATGCAATTTCAGTATGTGCATCATCAATAAATCCCAGGAGAAGCTTACAAATCAATGGAGAAACAAAGCATACATACTTAGTTTTCCCATCATGCTTCGCAGATGTCTCATTGCATATATCTTTCAAAGCAAACCCAAGAGGACTAGTAACATCCCACAGACGAAATTCGAGCACATGGGACGATTTGTGAGGACCAACAGCAACCAGGCAGACTGTACTGTCATCAACCTTGATCGTTGCAACTGCAGTATCTTCATCCAAATAAAGAGGGGCACATTCCCTCTGCAAAGACCAGACATTACAATGCTAAAATATCTTACGGAATACATCAGGGGAATCACATCATATATCAACAAAACAATCATAAAATATGATTGAGACCATAATCACGTGTCCAGCAAAAATGCAACAACCACCACAACAGTGTGGCAGAGGGTAGGAAAGCAGCATTTATAACCACACCAATTCTAAGCACAACCAAACTAGCTACAAGCACTATGGTCTCAATGCCAAAAAACATCCATGACAGAAGGCTGGATTCTCGATAACTTACATGAATCAGCAATTACCTTCACTTAATCTGTCATTTTATGGCTGTGACAGGCCCAGGAACAATTCCCGCATGAATTGTAATCACAAAAAAAGCCATGCTCTTCAGGGACAAATCAATAGCAAAAGTGCCTTCACAAACTGCCCAACATGTATGACAATGAACTCAACACAAAGAAAATGTTCAATCAGAATAGATCCTCCATAACTTTAACAGTAAAACGTAATTCTTGAGAAGGCATAACTAACCTTCAGGGAGTGCACTTCGATCTTCTTATTTTCATATTCAAATGCAGTCATATATTCATCTCCATTCTCGGACTGAAGTAAAAATCGAGCAACTCCTTCTCCAGTATGAAGTGTCTCACATATTGCCATGTTTCTACTAAATCTTCATGTTTCGCAAGACTAGCAAACATGAGACAAAAAATTTTACATGATAAATTTTACAATTTTACACAAATTTTACATAAAATTATAGCAGAGAGAATGAAATGTAAGGAAAGGATCCGCTGAAGGATAATTGGCCTGCTAATGAAACTTGACTATCACTTTAGCCTACTCAATCCTTATGCAAGCCTCTGAAGCAGCATTATTTAAAGAAAACCACACGTATATAACTTAGAATGCAAAAGTATCTAGGGGACCTTTTGATTGTAATTTGAAATCATGAATATGCTAATAAAATGTCCTGTCAGCACTTTCAACTGAGCTCTATTTTTGTCTTTCAGCACACTGATTTCAGGCTGGAACATGTCTTAGAGAAAGAAACAGATCATATTTCTTACCGTTGCAAGCAACGACACATGCCTCAAAATATTCAGGTATAATTTCGGCTTGACTTGACTAAGTCTCGCTTGTACATGCTCAGTCGAAAAAAAAAACTCACTTCACCAACACAGATTCTCAGAAATAAACAAACGGGAGCGAGACTTGATACCCTCCCACCAAGATAATTATGAATGACGCACTCACATGGGCCAAGTAATGCGTAATCAACCAGGGGGTCTTGGCTGTACTTCTACTCGCGGTACAGAAAAGCGATTATGGTGAATGTGAGTATTATGAAAGGAAAGAAATATCAAACGACAAATTATGCAAACTGCCCATTAATATTTGTAGTACGCAAGCTTTGATCTGTGTGATCAATCCTGAACAATTCCCCTGCTCGGCATGAATTTAACTAGTCAACTCCCTGACTGCTCAATGGATTGAAACTTTGAACAATGAGCTCTGACGTTGGAAGGCCAAGAAGAACATTGATTGGTTGATTTTAATTCGAACCCAGATTACCGGACACTTGTCCAGGAAAGCTGGGGAAATTCAATAGGATTTCAATAGATTTATTTATGGCAACGCGAGAGTTACTAGTCGTCGCGATTCGCACTCCATGTGGGTCAATCTCAGTGTTTTGCTTGTTCTCGTGTGTAGAAACATGACGACTGATCAAGTCAAAACTTAGGCATAATTTACCCTATTTAGCAATTACAAAATTAAGGCCAAATAAAAAAAAAACTCTTTCAGTTAGATTTCTTTTGAAATCAGGAATGTAGTAATCAGAACTCTCTAAGAAAACAAAAACATCCAAGCTGATATTAATGACAGAAATTTTGAGGTAAAGAAGAAAATAATCCCTCATTAAGTCATTCAGACAGGTGCAATGATCATATCTAAAATAGTGACCATCGAAAATTGGCCAGCCATGAAACTCTATGATCAAACGACCACCAATCATCCTGTAATCCGTAATTAGTTAAAAATTTGTGAGCCAAACAAATTAAGAACATACAATTAAATTAGCAGCCAGCATAGAAACAAAATCATAGATAAATACCACATATGGCTTTGCAATATTAGTCATGTTTTTAGCAAAATAGCCTCTTGCACAAAATGGCAACACAAGGTGGAAACCAATAAATACTGTTAAATCATAAGCCTGGTAGTCTCCTTGAGCAGTTCTTTAGCTGAGGATCAATCATCTTTCAGGAAGCTGCAAAACTGGTGCAATGTTTGACAACATACAAATACACCGCAGTTGTGACCAATGATATTGATTTGTGTGGGAAGCATTTTAAAATCGCTTGACATAGATGCAAGAACATCGTAAGCTTGGGAAGACAGTAACAACAGAGTTATTTAACAATGCGTTTCCGACGTTCATTGTCCAGATCTTTTGTTTTTGTCCACAGAGCAGCAGATAGCGAAGTCTGTCCATAGCTTAGTGCCATATACCTGGAGGTAAGATAACACAGAGCAAGCTTAAATCTTCAGGCTGCAAAGTACGATAACGTGCAACTTATTTTCCTTTCTATCATAGCATTTTCAACTATCTGAGTCAAAATGCGCAGCTTCATGTTGAGCTATCACTCTTTATAGAACAAAATTAGCAATAATATAGAGACATGACAGTCAAGCAGGAGAGTGACGATTAAAGTGAGCTGCCTGTGACTCGACAAATTCTATGTATCATTGACAGACATGTACACTACACTGACATAGATGCAACATATGAGTTATTTTCCGTTTGCATAGCTATGTATCTAAAACTAGTACCTTAAATTGGCAACGAAACATGTCAGTAATAGTTATCTACCATGTGCAAAAAGTATCAATAAGGAGTATTGTGGAAACAAAGTGGAGATAATTTGAGGGTGACACCAATGACATCATGCATAATTAGTGGCAAGATGGTAGCTGCTGGACTTTGGGACTAAATATCTCCGGAACTACACAAGCTTTTGTCATGAAATAAAAACTGCGTCACATTTTGTTGAGCTCTATCACTTGTTAAAATTTCATTTTTGACAATTGTTCCCCTTTAAGGCAAAATTTTAAGGAAGGATGGAAAATTCCCGAAAATTGAAAAAATCCATATTGTTTACATGGAATATTATTTTAATGCCTAAAATATAATGTAAGACGTCAAAACAAACTCAGTAAAACAAATTTCATCAAATTTGAACCAATTTTTTGTTTTCATGGGCAAAATTTGATTTTAGCCAAAGTATGATTTTTGTGCAAAGTTGGGCAAAACATGGGTTGTTTTACTCATACTAACTTATGACGTCACATCTCAAGGAGCCTGGGAGAAGCAATTCTACCAAACAAGATTAAGCTTCATATAAGTTTAAGCTTCATATGTAGCTACTCTAGGACAGAGATTAGGATTGGAGGGAGGAAAAAGGCCTTCCTCCTCTGTGTTTTCGAAGCTCAAAAAAGCCGGCGTCAGATAGGGTTAAAGTTCAGCCATCCTAGCATCTTCAAGCAGTGTTATGTTTCAAGTTTCTGTAAAAGAGTACATTGGTTATAGAGATCAATAATTTGGCATTTGTGTAAGGTAGCATAATTAAAGTTTTACAGCCCCTATCAATCCTGTATGGCTTACCCTGTTATGCCTGATTTCCACTGGAGACAAGACAACGATTTTGGCGACAAGACAACGATTTTGACGACAAGGATAGTTCACTG
>JAOBRC010271241.1:0-13874 GCA_027575255.1 Scolionema suvaense
TAAAATGAAAAATGCGATATATCAAAAATTCAAAATCAAAGTATAAATACACGTGATTGAACTAATCAAGCCAACAAGAGAACCGCTGAAAAACGAGCAGTATGTGGCTAGACATATCACTCTTTACCTGTATTATGTTTTTAAGGTGGTAGGTGGGTAAATAAGCAAAAATCCACAATTTTACCTATATCTGACCGGTTTGTGTCTGATATGAAAAAACTATGCTGCGCATGCGCATAATTAATTTACGCAACATGCTAATTATGCGCAGAGGGGCGCGCACTCTAACTTCGGTACCGTTCAACGGATTTGTCTCAAATTTAAACACAAGAAAGATTAAAGGTACCTGAAGGGCATGAATGGGTCAAATTACCAATTGCTGACCTAGTTATAATAAGTTATGGCTGTTGTAATCAAGCACAGTAATTTATAGCATTTCGTGCATAATTAAGTACCTAATTAGATAACTTATCATAACGCGACAACAAAAAACTGACATTCACGCCTTTCTACAACTATCAAAGCAACTTGAGTGAAAATTTGAGATTGTTCCGAGCAGCAGTTCAGAAATGAGAGCTTGCGCCCTTTAGGCAATTGTCAAAAAAATGAAAAACTGAGAAAAACAGCAAAATAGGACGGATAACACAAATATGCTATCTTATCATACACCGTGTCTTATAGGATAGGCTCTATGCAATGAAATTTTTCAGTAATGCAAATTGGTATCTCAGGTGCAGTCTAAGCAAGTAATAAGCAATGTAATGAAGATAGGAACCATCTTGTCATCAAACAAAAGCCATACCTAATAAAATTTGTCCCTAAATTACATGAATTTGACGCAAACAAATTTTAGTACTAGTAACTACCTGGTAATGTGAGCGTGGAATTTCTACCGTCATGAATGCAAAAGGTAGTTATTGCCATAAAAACTAAAAAGAACATATGTAAGGAATACCCAAAAGATTCTGACAGGCTGGAATTTTTATAATGTAGCACCTGTCCTGTCATGCGTTTCTTGTTGCCACGTTCCGTCGTTGGGGAATTACTTGCAATACCCACAAAAAAACAAATCGACGCATCGTTGAAAGCCGGCCATGCAGATGTAGCTATCATTATATCACACGCATAATTCAGGAGGCTTTATAGTAGTACCATCCCCTCCAAGAAAAACAAAAAAATAAAACAGAAACCATTCAGGGATTTGCGGAAAGGAAAGCATAAGCAGGAACGAACGATTCAACATATACGCGCCGTACATATCTAAAATGAAACGCGCATATTGACACAAAGTGTAGCTTTGAAATGTCAACCTCCCTTGCAGAAGCCCTAATGCAACATGGAGAGTCAACAAAATATTTGAATACACTAGTGAGTATGTGCATGAGCAACATGTGCAACTTTTACTATGTGTGGCCCTGAAAATGGCCGAAGTCAACTACCGAATCACAACCAACACTGGAAATGCTCCACTCTCGTACGTAACACCCTCAATTTCCTTCTCCTTGTCAATGAAGCCTTTCCGCTGAGCCCAACGTCTTTTCCTTTGCTGCTTCACAGGTGTTGAATCTTTCACGTTCGCAGAAGTAATACGTTGAAGATCTCATTCTGCAGCAAAGATTATAGCATAGGTACCTGGTGACACGTTCAATTTTCTGAACACCTCAATAACACCACTGCAACCATCATTGAAATTAATGTCGCCAGTATTCAGAGTTGAACGTTCCACGAAGATATCTTTTGGACAGCGCTTCCAGATGATGTGGTTCAAAGCTTCATTGGCATTTTGCTTACGACCATGAAGACATTTTTCAAGCAGATGATCGCGGCTTAGATCTTCAAATATTGGTCGAATCTTTTCTTTTATGGCAAGAGGCAAAGCAAACGTCTTTTTGTATATATTTTTTTTTTGTGATCAGATCCGACTTATATTTGCAGCACGATGTTGCAGATCTAGGGTAGTAGAGATGACCATTAGCAGGCTTGTACTCTCAGAATAGTGAAAACGCAGCGCTCCAATAGATCGCTTCATGCCTTCTTTGTTTCCAATATTCTGCCGGATCGCCATTCCCATAGCATTTTGGACAGTGTTGACGATTTTCTCCGTTAGTAGACCTTTTCCGCCAAGTGGTTTGCCGTCGCTAAGTTTGTCCTTGAAAGTAGCTTTCAATTTCCGAAGTCGAGTCCCAACACGCTTTTGAAAATTCACCAACTACAGCCTGATATGAGCTAGTGTCACCATAGCAGATATACGTTTTGTAGCGCAGCTTGTTGGCGAGTGAACGATGAAAGATGTTGATTGTTCCTAATGATTCCATTCGACCAGCTGATGTTACTGCACACTGATGATTGGAAATGAAGGACTCGTATGAAGCTGGATCAGAGTTCTTTTTCTTATCCCAGTACTGGCAGGAGTGGCAAGTCTTTGTTTGAACGTCATAGTCTACGCATTTCCCATTGAAATGGGAAATAGCAGTGACAACTCCGTTCAACGATGAATGGCCGCGTCTCTGCAACGTACCATCAAGAGATACATCAGAGTCCGCGAAATCGTCTCCAGGGTTTAGATGTTTTGCAGCAGCCTGAGACATGCTACTTTGAGCGATTGCAACGTATGCATCATGGATAGCAGAAGTGCGATCATTGAACGATGATTTGTTCAGGCTACCATATTCATATTCATGAAAACCCTTCCAGCACTGCAAAACCCTTCCCAATTTCTATAAATGCAACCTGAACTCTGGTGTTCACTTCGAAGCCTTTCCTACCTTTTGCACTTAATTCCTCTACCTCTCCACCAACAACTGACTCTATGTGATCATGCTCTGCAATTTCCCTCGACATATACCGCGACTTAGACCACCCTCATTCACACCGCAGACTAAAACAAAGACTCAACCCCATTTTCTTACCAAGATCATGCTCGACAGAAATATCACGCCCACATAATGGACATCTCCCGACGACACTGAGCATCTCTTCAAGAACATTGCTCCACATGATGAAATTGAAATCACTGGCAGCACTTTGGTCACGAGCAACTAGATTAGAGAGCTTTCTAGAGGACGATGACTGCCTTGTTCTAGTTACATCAACTGGGGATGACGGACCAGGCACATTTTGACCTGGATCGACCACAACAGATGCTGGTGATGATAGATTTACTTTTAGGCATTTCTGACAACAAAAATCTCACCTCAAGATTCAGCAGCACCTTTCAATGTCCACATGAAAACACAGCAAGTTCCCCGCGTTTCGTTTACACAATTCATTCAGAATGTTCTAGAAGCACTAGAGTCCATCCACCAAGATTCCCACGGTTTCTTGCAAAACACGCTACTTTCAACTAAAAGTCCCGGCGTCCTGCAATGCAGCTCAGTGTTTCAAGGTGATGAATATACTTGAAATCCATTTGTATCTTGATACACACACCGTACATACTTAATTCTAAAATTTAGACCTTTTCCAGTCTTTGTAGGAACATTTTGATTGCAGATTTGAATTCCTTGATAAACTTTACACAAGAATCACTAATAAAAAAAATTTGCACGGAAATTCTAGATTTTGACTTTTTTTTACCCATCTACCACCTTAAGAAATAAGTGCAGTGGGCGATATTTTTCTTCAGGAGAAATTATTCGTCGGCTGAAAGTGACGAAATTTTGAGGTCATGACGAAAATTTCGCCTGACGAAAAATTTCGCCCGACAAAGTTTCACCCGATTAGGTATTACATCATTGGTACGAAATAATAAAAGAAGCATGAATCAAGTAAATCAAGTAATAAGAAGATCTTAAGTGTGTGTGTGTGTGTGTGTGTGTGTCCTATTTCTATTGTAGAGTACCTATGAAGCTAGAACTTGGTATTCCATTCCCTCTACTCTAAAAGACTTCAAAAAATTAGGCAGAAATGTTTCTCTCCCCAGGCTCCTTGAGATGAATTCATGAGTTACCACGTGCAAAATAGTCCACGTTTTGCTCGACCTTGCACCAAATCACGTTTTTGCCAGTAAGAAATTGCGGAAATTTGTTTTTTTGGGTTCGTTTTATACTTTTGCGTTGTTTTTTTTTTGCATTAAAACAACATTGCACGAGTTTAATGTAGATTTTTTCGAGTTTTAAGTCTTCGGAGATTTTCGAACCATTTTTGAAAATTGGCGCCTATCGCGTGACCGGTCGGCAAAAAAAATTTTCAAACTTGGTCAGAATACGTATCAATAAATTATGGGAGGGTACTATAAAGCGTGGTTACCAAAATGTTGCCAAAAACAAGTTATTTTAGGATATCTGACAAGGGGGTTGCATTGCACATGATGATATCTTCACGGAGTGTGTAAGTACCTATCAAAGTTTATCCATTATGAGATGATCGTTTATGTTCAATTCATGAGGGTAATAATCATACCGTGTAAACAAAGCTAGAGAAATTGTTACTATTCATCATAAGATCTATAAGAAGTGGAGTTTTGATACAGTGTCTTCTAAATGAGACATATAAATATGCCAGGTTACAAAGTGGAAATGGTAAAAAATAGCCAGGAATTTAAACTTCGGAGACATGTTTTGAGATTTATCATCATCCTACGTCCAGCTTTTGTACAGAATATGCGATCAACATAACCTCAGAAACAAGTAGGCTTCAATTCACGGTAATGAGCAGGCCGGTACATTTTACTGAAATCCACGAACAGTTTGGTTAACCCTACATTACTTGGGCTTTTTGAGGAAGTAGAGTGACTGGGGTGATGGATTCCATCCCCCTAGGAAAAACCGTGAAGGCCACACCCTACAGGGCTGTAATTTGACATGATTATAGAACTATTTTTCCTTGTCAAAGTCATAAACCAAGTTATTCAAGTCTTGGAACCGAAGTTATGGGCCGTGAAATGAAGTACACTTTTTCTGCGTTTTCGATTTTTGCAAAACCGCTATGAGGGTTTGGCCCCAATCACCATCGAACTTTTTGCGATTGCGAAAAAAATACCAATCGGAGGGCTTTGAAGAAAACTTTTCTGAAAGATCGTAAAACTTTGGGAAAAGCAGACAAAAACTGGGTCCTCCGGGCCACTGCAGAAAACTTAGAGGGGTGAAATCCACCCCCAGTCAATGTTGGGTTAAAACAGGACCTAGTAATGACCCAATCTCTCCACCATCGAATGAACTTGTAAGGAAATTGTTTTGTAAGAGGATCCAAGATATGTTTATTCATAGCTGGTAGTTTTTTATTTTTACTGCACCATCCTTTTCATGAATCTAATATTTTTTTCCCTATTGCAGGAGAATCGTTGCAACCACACTTTTATTGCTGTTCTAGATCATGATAAACCAAGCATATTGGTCTTGGCTGGAAGTAAGTCTCCGCCACAACACTCAAACATTTCTTTGAAGTGTGTTAAGGATGCTAATTTCGTTGTTCTGTATCAGTGGCGAAAAAGTGGCTTGGTTATTGCTGAACAGAGTAGCGAAAAGTTAGATCTTCATTCGGTTCAAACAAGCGACAGTGGGTCATATTCTTGTGCTACGATTGGTCATGGAATGCAAAATTCTGATGAGGTTTTCATTGATGTTCTAAGTAGGCTTCAGCTCAATTTTTACTATTTTCTCTTGCATTGCTCTGCTTATGTTATGCTGTAGAAAATTATTGGCTAGTACATGCGACGTGTCTGGTTGTCAAGTCCAGAATGTAAACGTTTTATTTGCTATTTTCAAGTTTTAACACGCAATAATATTGATCTTCCCAATGTAGTAACTGAAAAAAAACAAGCCTGGCCGAAATTTGATATATTTCTGTATGATTTATCGCAGTTTCTCAGATGCAGTTTTGTTCAATCAATTCATTTAAAGAATGCAAACCTCAACTACGAACGAAGTCACCAGGAAGAGGTCGAATAGAAAGGTTGTACGACGTAGAGGTGTCAGTGACTTACTACGGTTATTTTCCACACAAAATTGTATTTCGGGCCAGAAAAGAGCTAGATAATGCAGAAAGTAGTCAAGTCTTTGGAATTAATAAATAGATGAAATAAATGATCTAAGAAGTGTCACGCGCATCTGATTGTAGTATTAATTCTCAATTTGGATCTATATGTCCGCAGATTAGAGAAGAAAAATACAATTTCGATAATTTCATGCAAGGAAACTTGTCCTCTAACTGGAGTGTGTGCTAATTGAGTGTCCGCCTTTTAGAAAGTTTTTTATATGGTTATGACTAGAAAATGATCGGGGAAAATGAATTTGTCCGCTAATCAGAGGTGTCCACCTTTTGGAGTGTCCGCTAATTAGAGAGTTTACTGTATTTCCACGAATCCCTTTTGGCGAAGATTTTTGGCATTGATTGTAGCTTTCACAATATAAGATGCAATTATGACAACGGAGAATTAGCAAATCATTATACTGTTGTTTGCATTGGTGTATGGGGGTCAATTCTGTGTATGTAAAGGGCCCAAAATCGATCCGCTATGCGTGGGAAAGATTTCAGTCCATGCTTGTAGATGTCCATGTCGCTTGCATAAGGGGGTGTGCGCACCAAACTTGCAAACTTGAATATCTCCTGACTAACTCTGGTGCTATTGTTCAAAGAACAATAGAAGCGAACGCTACAGACTTATTCCGGTGCGCACGGCATTTTACTAGCCCCAACTATGATTAGCGTTTTGTGGATATCTTCAAAGATGCCGAAAAGTACCTCTCGAGCTCCTTTATCGATTGAATAGTAGATAAGAACAATGAAGCAGGTCACCTTCACGTTCTCCAGAACAAAAGCCAATTTAAATCTTGCATACCTGTCCTGCTGTCAGCATGTAAACATTCGTTGAGGAACAATTGAGAATGGGATAAACAATATTTCTCAGTGCGCACGGCAATATTCGTTATTCACATTCCGTAAGAGAAATTCATGTTTCGAGTGAGCGGTTTTTGAATACTAGTAGTAAAACTTATTCATATTATGGTGCGCACAACCCCTAATATATGTCAATTGTTCGCTGTTCCTATTATAATTAATTAATGATGTAAATAGTTATGCATGATTTACGTATGGTGATAACTTTGGAACACTATTTGTACCTTAAATGTAACTGATAGTGAAGTAAAATCATACAAGTATTCCTTTTTAAGTTCTGCATGTTTGTATATATATATATATGTTTGATGCATGAGTGAATGTGGCGTGTGTGGTGATGTATGTGGGTGCGGATGGCATGTGCGGTGATGTATGTATGTGGTGTATGCTTGTGATGATGTCTTCAAGGTTTGTGAGTGTCGGTTTGGTGTGTGGCAGACAGCAAACAGTGTGACTTGGGAAAAGAGAGTGAGTGTTGCTGATGGTGTGTTGGCAGAGCACCATCCAAAGAAGTTGGTGGTTCTTGGTGGTATTGACTTGTTTCTGAGGTGTTATGTCTTGCTCCGTGGATGGTGTCAATGGTGGGTGACGAAGTTCATTATTCATTGATTTTTGATATGTATGTGTCATTGCTATCTTTATCTGTTTTACTAGTTTTAATTTCCTGTGATAAAAGAAGACGGAATGTATTCCATGTCACGTTTCCCTTGCAGACCACGGAAAACCTAATATAATAGTCGTCAGAGGATCTTTGGCACCATTTGAGGGTACCTTACTTAGACTCAAATGCATAAAGAATACTGAAGCTTCTGTAATCTACCGATGGATGAAAAACACTATTCGTGTATTCAATCAGAGTAAAGAGACTTTCAGCGTTCTCAGAGTCCGGAGTAATGACAGTGGATCTTATTCCTGCGCCACAGTTGCTGATGGGCTGTCTAAGCAAATATCGGATCCAATTTCAATAAATGTCCAATGTAAGTTTTATGCCTCTATTGCATATATTATATATGGACGTATGTCATATTGGCTTAACCCTAGTTGCTGTGGTGTCAAGGGACACCCCAATTAGTCTGGGGGTGGGGTGCAAAAAAAGCCCCCTACTTTTCTCAAAAACCACAACAGTCACACCCAAACCAATAGCATGTACTAATGGGGCAACTATTGAGGTTTTAAAATATGTATAGGTTTGTAGATAATTATTGCATCAGTTGGAAATTTTGCTCATTAATCATGGAAAATTCGAAGTTCTTAAAAATTTAAGATCTTAAGTTATGAAGGACACGTAAAAATTATTTTTTGTTATTATTGGATTGGAAGATGTAACGGTTTTAGTTTTCTTTAAAGCAGAGGTGGTACAGAATAGAATTCGAAAGTTTATTTAATAATTATATACTTTCGAATAAAATGAGAATCATGGATAAAATGGATACAGATCAAGTCACATTGTCATTGGAAGTCGTTTCGTATTTGTTCCGCAACTATTTTCTACTTCCTGGAACCAGCCAAACAATGCACCCAAGTCAAAATATGACTGTGCGTCAAATAATAAGTGATGTAACCGTGAATCCTATGTGACTCATGCGTTCAGAATTTTTCAATGTTTGTCTTGTATGTTGGGAAAAAAACAAAAAACATCGACAAAATTCGCCAGTATCTCAAATTTATTCTTGCTTTTCTTTGTAGTAGTCAAACTTTCTTAAATTTTGGGAGGCTGCACTAGCCAATTTTTTTATAAACGAGTTTCTTATAAAGAGAAAAACGTGTATTTATATCATTGAACATGATTGCACCTTGCCTCATCGTCTATAATGCGACGTATGATTCTTATCAGAATCACTAATTCATATATTGATTGCCGCTGCCCCCTGACTACCTCATGGTGCTCTGATAAGTATCTCGTGCTTGGTTTTCATTGATTTGAGTACAACAATGTCCAAAATACTAATGCGACCTTCGTAAATAAGATTGCGCAAGTTGTCAGTTAGGCGCTTGGTGTCAGTTAGGAAGCTGCACAAGGCCATAATGGCCCCCCTACTATACTTCTTTGAATATCTTTTAAAGACTGTAGCGAGAGTCATAAAACTTCGTGACTTTTCCTAGACTTTATTCAGGAGTATATTTCTGCAAAAAAAGCATGATGACGTCATTGACATAGTGCTGTAGGCTAAATTTGGCATGTCAAAAGAGGAAAACGGCTAAAAATAATGTTAAAAACAAATCGTTGGAGGAGTATAGCATTAAATTGATGGAATTAATGATAGAAAGCTCCATTATTTCAAGCTGGAATGTATTTTTATCGCAGTTTTCGAAAATCGACATTTTTGGCGTTTTTCGAGCATGTGACGTCATTTTGATGACGTCAGCAAAAATTGAGTGACGTCGTCGATAAAATATTTATGCCAAACTATTCGTCTAATGACACACTTTATACCTGCCAAGTTTTATTAACATAAGTTAAGTTGTTCCGAAGTTTTTACCACCATTGCCAAATGACCCCGGTGTGGACAGGGTTAAGACCGTTTTCTGCAAAAGATCATGGTCATACGATAAAGGTGCGTTAGAACTGCAACCCTGGACAAACTACTTGGCACAAAAGGCTTTTTTCAGCCAAAATCGAAAATGCTCTTTTTACCACTTTTGCTTGTAGAAGCACTTTGCATTGCAAGCGCGTCAAGAAATTTTTTGCAGGTGTTTAGCAATCTCTGTCTACACTCTCAGTGCAGTTTCTAGCAATTTACGTTAGTAGACCGAATTCCACGCCCTTTGTTCTCTAAATTACCTGAAAAAATCAAAACACCCAAGCCTCGCCCTAAAACAAGCCTAACCACACCCTGCACATACCCTAGAAATGCCAAAACATGATTTTTCAAAAAAGTCGGAAATAATAAGTCTCTCACACAAAACCCACCCTCCCGCCGTGATTTGCAGCTCGGTACTTGTCGACCTATTTTCATTTACTTGCGGTACGGAACATGGCAAAACTGCGCATGCGAGCCAAAATATTTTGACCATGGTTGTGGTAGAAATGCAAGAGATCGTTTGATGCAAGAGCATGCATAACATACTGATGAGGTGTTTCATTAGTGTCTTGGACAATAGTATATAAGTTCTGATAAAAATCAATTCAAGATATTGTACACATATGTCCTTTCAACAATGTTTCCAAGTCTACCAGAGTGAGGGCACAGTTCTTCTGACAAGTGTTCAGCTCGGAACATGTTGCCACGGTACTATTCACAGCATCAATAATTTCAGCTTCGCAGGGTCCAAGGCGTTTACCCCTTGTTATTTCCCTAGTGGCAGTTATGTACGTCACGTTATTTTTGGTGGTAGAATCACCTATGCTACCTTTACCGTAATGCCTCAAATATGCGCCCCCGTCGAATAAGCGCCAACCCGAAAAGTGAAATTAGTGAATAAGCGCCCACCCTCGAATAAGCGCCCACCCTCGAATAAGCGCCCACCCTTCAAATAAGCACCCATCCTTCAACCTTCAGAAAAGGGCACATATTCGAATTTTTGACATGAATGTAACTGAAAAGTAATTCTGGAAGTAATTTTAAGTAAACAATATGACTTGCTTTAGCTTCTAATCCTATTTTGCTCTTTTTCATCGTGATAACATGGGAACTTTTTTCGTTCGTACATAACTTCCACATCTATAAATTAAATAAGCGCCCCCTCGAATAAGCACCCACCCTGAATTCTTAAAAATTAAATAAGCCTCCAGTCGATTATTCGAGGCATTACGGTAATTGTAAATATCCAGCGAAGCGAAGCAAACAAATACAACTGTGATGACAGTGGAACATTTTCAGAGACATTTTGATTGTGTTGTGGCTGTTTTAAATCTAGTTGCTCTTTGAAAATTAGTCCAATCTAACGGGTTCAATAGTGGGAGCTACAGTTACAACCTTAAGCCCATACGATACTCGCCCACCTCAGAATCCAAAATAAGTCGCACTTTATCTTACCGACGTGCTTCTTCCATTCACCAACGACGACACTAGACACACAATGCCCTAAGCATGAACGGCATCTACTATGCACAAAAGTTCCAATTCAAGCGTGCGTACAAAAACGTATATTGCAAGTGCTCCGACATCGAGCATGTAATGAGCTACTCGCAGCAGATAATGAGCATTTGATACACTGCCTTCACTGGATCAGTGTCTTCTTCATAGATCTTCAATGATTTAGTGTCCATTTAATATCGTACGAATGAATCACCATGTCTGAACAATACCCAAATTCAGACAACAACACGGATAGCAAATTGTCTTAACGAAGAAGAAGTAAGATTGCCGCGTGATACAGAAGAATCGAATGTTCAACATCGAGCTGCGCCGATACGTCAAGAATCTAAACCTCGTCCTGTTTCCATTAAAAACTTACATCGAATTTGAAGACTGATTACTCGTGGATCGGGCCTCGTGTTCGACTTAAATAACTGGACTTCGCACTTTACTCAGAAACGGATGCCTTCAGTCGACCGTGAAAGCGATAACTCGTAGAAGTACACTTGGATCAAAGAAAGTTTGTAATGTTCACTTCAACCCAAATAAGTCTATGAACAGCAGAGCAATTCCTCATGTGGCATGATAAACAGACAGTGTTCGTTACTTCTTGTGTGCCAATCATCTTCATTGCTATTCATTGCAGGAACTCTACGTGATCACGTTTGCAATCCTGATGAGTTTGAAATGTTCATGTCACCTTTTTGTTGCTGTTGATCCCCTGCAGCTCCCTTACTTTCTCTCCCACAAGGTGTGCATACGTCTATCCTTGAACTAACTAACTCAGGGTCTTCAGATGAACTAATTTTAAGTGGATATAGAAATGGCTCGTTTGTACAAATTTACAGTGGATCCTAGTTTGACCATAGCAGATCTAACTTGTCCGTCATCTGACGTTATAAGCTCAATGAGAGCCATTCCTATGTACTAACTGGATTGCTACTGCACTTGTACGCTGACGACGAGTTGATAAGTGCTCACGTTCCACCTATTCAAGCCAAACTTTCTGACGATGAATGAATCGCTTTCTTACAACTTCACTACTATTCTGTGCTGTTGCAACAATATCTGGTGGAATCCACTGATTTACTACCATAGGAAGTGAACGACCATAAATCAAATGACTTGAACTTAGAAATTCATAAATTTCGAAATTTTGAATGAATGTGAGAGGCCTATTATTTACATTCAATTCAACCTCACACAACATAGCTTCAGGCTCATCTAATCGCATTAAAGAACCCCGAAGAACTTCCTCAGACAACGCTTCACTACTCTGACCATGCGTTCCCACATACCACCTTTCCATGGAGCTCTGGGTGTAATAAATTTCCAAGTCACCCCTTTCTCACCCAGAAACTCGGTCACTTCTGAGCTTCCGAAAACCTTAGCACTATCACTAATTATGGTAGAAGCGACTCCCCTTCTAGCAAAAATCTTCTCAAACCCTTGATAAACGAGGTACTAGCTAAATCATGGACACGTTCCAAATTAACTGCTCAAGTCCAAGAACATATGAAAAGCAAAATGTAAGCTTTAGACGTAACACGCTTTTTTGTGGTTCAGTATTTCTTACATACCAGGGACCGGCATAATCAACTCCAGCCGTTGCAAACGGTATTCCACGTTTCACAGTAAACTCAGGAGGAATTGAATATGACTTCTTGCTGTATGATCGTCCATCAATCAACCCCTAATTAACGTATTTAAACACTAAATTCCTTGCAAGCTGACGAAGCGCAGGTATCCAGTATTTTTCCCTAACATGTCTCATAACATCATTAAAACTTGCATGAAGCACTCTCTCATGTGCATCTCGAACAATCAAAGAAGTTATGTAATGCTTACGAGGTCAAATCATTGGACATCTCCTTGGAAACTCAATATCAGCATGCTTCATGCGTCCGGCACACCGCAAAATACCTGTTTGATTAGTAAAAACATTCCACTGATTCTTCAATTGTAGAAGCTTATTTTCTAAGGTCAACGCATCTTGCATTGATTTAATACAAAACTCCTCAGCCGCCCCAAACCCTCTGACAGATAAACAAGCACTTCTTCGAGAGGCAGATCTCCTACAATGATGAATAAAACGTTTCACATACGACATTACTCATAATAGCTTAGACCAGCCGCTGATACGTGAATGCTCAAACCATTCTTCAGAAACTGGAGTCGAAAATGTAAAAGCCTCCTCAATCTGTTTTCGATCGTCTACCCGCATCTCCACAAGGCACTGATCTGTAATGTCAGTTTTGATCCACTCTACAGGCCACAGACCACAACATAAATTTTGCCAGCACGGACCAGAAAACCAAACTCATTGTCGTTAATGTCAACAGGTGACAAACCACGAGTAAGAAGATCAGCCGGATTTTCCTCTCCCTTAACATGGTGCCACGAGTACATGTCTGTTTTGTTCCGAATCTTTCTAGTGTGCTCCTCAACAAATTGTTTGAGTCTACCTTCTTTGTTACGAATCCAACTCTAAGCAGTCTTACTATCACAAAACAAGAGGTGACTGATCAATGGTAACTACTAACTCTATTGCAACAATAACAGATTTCAGTAACCGAGAAATTTAGATGTTAAGAACTGAACAGGAACTTTATCATCAGCATTGGACAGCAAGATAAATAGCTGCTCTAAAGGGTAAATCATACGACTCTAACGTTTCTGGCGATTGAAGCACGCAATTGGAAAGCAATAACTAGGCACTTCAATATAATTCACAATTCTCAAATCAGAAAGCCAACGAAAAAAAAAAAAAAAACAATTTTTGGTTCCTCAGTAAGATCTTCATCCAGTGATGCACCAACCTTACAAACGTTTTCAAAGATACACAAAAGTAGTACAAACAGAGGACCAAGCGTGCCCAGAGGATCATAAGTTTTCGCTATGAGTTGCAAAAAGCCATAATTTGTCAAAGGAATGCAACTTGTAGACTAGAAAAGTCGTCCCTAGTGTAAAGGAATCGTGAAGTTAATACACATCAACTCAAAACGCCGAAGGGACGAC
>JAOBRC010271352.1:0-13872 GCA_027575255.1 Scolionema suvaense
CGAGAATGAAGAGGGGATATTGACGCAGAACTTTAGCCAGAGTTCTTTATTTTTGTATTTTGTTTTGGCTGGAAAAGGTTCTAAGTTCTATTACTAGTACGTACTTTGTATTTTTTTGTAATGAGCACCCCGGCTTGAATGAGCGCCCCTTCGGAAAGGTACAAAATTAAATGAGCGCCCCGGCGCTTATTCAGATAATTACGGTATTTTTATTAAATTTATACGTAGTTTTATTAGAAACTGCAGAAAGGCTCCTGTAAATTGGAAATAAATGTGGAAACATTCTAACAAACATCCTTTTACAAAGTGTATATTATTCCTAAATTGGTTCGAATTGCTACAAACACGTGAAGAGCTTTGCTTTATACTAATACTACAGCTACTATGGTATGTTTTATTAAAAAGTTTTTATGGGTCTTGATGAAAGATTTCATTACTGAAAAATTTGTGAAATTTTTCAACCTGAGCTCCTTGTTTCTTATATATAAAAGGGTTTCTCTATTGTCTGTCCGTTCTTCTCATTCTAAACTCGCTGTCTCTCTATACAATTTTTTTACTTTCATTTTCTGATAATACTGTAGATTGGTGTAGGCAAACGGCTGTAGAGCTATCTTGTCCTTTTTTTATTCTTGTTGCGACAAACAGCAGAAGCAGTACAGATCGCGCCACCATCCAGATTTCTTTTCCTGTTATTCTTTTGTTTACCACGACGTTTTCAGGCTAAGTGAAAGCTGTCCTCTCTCAGAATAACAGGAAGTCACGTTTCGAAACGAATGTCGATTCGAATGCGCATACTTGGGCTAGCTGTCGAATCGTATCATACTTGGGCAGCCCAAGTTCGCGCATAACATAAACGGGCTAGATGCGCAAATGGGCTGGAACAGCATCAATTCAAATTTAAACGAGGTATTGAAAAAATAAAGGTCCATTGGCTTTGATAGTGTTTGAAGCAGCAAAATGTTGCAACGAATGTTATCTTGACTGCCCTGGTGGTGTTTGTAGATCATGAATGTGTTTGAGTAAGAAGTAAATTTCTGAGGCGGCCGCACTGCTTGCATTTCCAGCGGATCAGGAGGTCGAATAAAAAATGAACCACTATTTGGATAGACAACAGGATATGTGACAAAACTCTGTTGCGTTGCATTTTATGGTATTGGAAAAGAAAATAAGTTAAATCCTATGTTTGTTAGGCCATTATGTTTGGCAAGAAAGTGTATTCACAGTTTTGTATTTGCTGTAATTTTAACGCGCGAATCTTGAAGGCGTAAGCCTGTGCTCTTGTCTTATTTTATCTTTATGACCTTACAGGTGATCCTCGATAAGTCGATACGTCACGGGAAATATTCGACCTAACAAGAGATCGAGTTTTCGAAGTGTTTGGTCCATAGCGCAAAACGACAGTCCACAAACAATTTGACTCATACTACGTTTTCTGGCGGAGATGGACTCGACCCCCTCCCCCGATCGTTTTTTAGATGGCAGTCTTTACGAAGACACCTGAACCGATCCGTTTTCGTCTGCTTTTCCCAAAATTTATCGGTCTTTCAGAAAGGTTTTGCTTCAAGGCCCTCCGAAAAGTATTTTCTTCACGATCGCAAAAAGTTTAACTGTGATTGGAAAATTCCTGCTCAAACTCTCGTAGCTGCTTCTGAAAAATTGAACTCACAGAAAAACGGACGTTTCATTTTACGGCCCATAACTTTGGTCGGGAGACAGAGACAGACTTGGCTTATGCCTTGTTGTAATCAGGAAAGATTGGTCTATAAGCATGCCAAACTACATCTTCTTAGCGTGTGGTCTTCAGTTTGTTCCCTTGGGGGTGGTTTGCAGCCCCCTCCCAGCTCCAGCCCACCCACAGCCCCACTGGTAATTTAGGGTTAAGCCTCTTCTCACACTATTATAACCTTCCT
This sequence comes from Scolionema suvaense, assembly GCA_027575255.1. NCBI lineage: Eukaryota > Metazoa > Cnidaria > Hydrozoa > Limnomedusae > Olindiidae > Scolionema > Scolionema suvaense. The sequence continues at coordinate 1,911 of JAOBRC010271352.1, forward strand.
GCAAGCCTCACACAAATTTTGAAGCGTTTTGCATTTTTCAGCCTATTTTAATGCCATGTTTATGCAAAATATGACTATGACTCTGAAATTGTGACAAAGCCGACGTGATCTGATGATTTAACCCCAACCTCCCAGCGGCCCCCTACCCCCGCCTAAAATCGCGGCTAAAAATTGTGGCCGTACACCCCGTTTACCCTTTTCCAATGCTTTTATCTTGCCTGTAGCAGTAGATACGATAAGAATGACATTGAAATAGGGGAGGGGGCGTGAAATAGAGAAGAGAGAGAGAGTTTAGGGACAGCCTTCAAGTCGCCAGATGATACTTAGGAAATACATTAATTACAAAAATGTTCGGACGAGAATAATTCGGACGTTTATTTTCAGAGAAAAAATTTTCGGACTGTTTTCAATTTCGGACAGAATTTCGGACAATTTATTTTACCCTAAACTTACGCCTGAAATCCGTAAAAAACATACTGTTTGACCTAAGATACAAAGGAAGTCACTCTTTCACCTAATTTTTTAAGCACAGAAAAGAAAATCTCATTACAAGCCCACGAAGGGATCCTTTGCCTCAAGTTTTCTACAGTAAGAGCATTTGGTTTGCAATCCATGTCAAATTCTTAATGGTTTGTGACATGCTTCGAAGATGGTAGTACAATCCTAATAACCAATTGGTGTGAATTGGTTTTGTTATATTTTGTTAGAGACACTCTCCAACGGAGCACAAGTTCATGCCGTTTTCAATTTGTCTGGTAAACTAAATGCTGCATAATTCTTCGATTTTTCCAGTAAAAACTGTCCTGCTCAGCATTCATAGCCAAATATAAGGGCTGGAACTCGTTTGTTAAATTAGCAGGAACAAACACAGATACAACGTTGTTCTCATCGATGGGTTTTTCTTTGCGACATTTAACTTTTCAAAACCTCGAAATCAGTAGAGACTTGATAAATAGTTAAGAAATATGCCGAGTCTTTTATGCCAAGTCTTTTATATTTTTGCTGAAAGAATCCATCAAGCAATAGCTTTTTTCAAATTTTCCAGATAAGCAAGTGCTTTAACTTCACACCTTTGCATCGAAAAACACGTGCTAGTGAGTCTCAGTTGTATTTAGCATTACAGCAAATTCATCTGCCTCATTCGGCGATACTCATCAAAAGATTTATATAATGTTTTCGTATTGAATCTTGCAGTGAGGAGCTGGGGAAACTGAAATCAATAAACAGAGATGAGATTCACTACCAATGCACTTAAACATGCTGCTGCCTCAGATTTCGAAGGGAAAAGGGAAAGGGATGGACTGCAACAGTACGGATATAGTCGATACTTTCACATTTAGGCGGTCATTATCTGCAACAGAGAGGAGTTTTCTATCAGATGTTGTAATAGTTGTGACATTGATACTTCTTGCACCAGCAACAAACACTGTAAGCAAGCGGGTTCATTTTCATCATTGAGAAGGCTCAAAACATATCTACAATCAACGATAGAAGGCAAACACTTAAAAGATCTGACTCACTCGATCAGCCTCCATTTCATAAAGGGTTTAAGGGGACGAGACATTGAGAAGGTTAAGAAATGCAGAAATACAATACCGCTGCTATACAAACTTCTTAATTACTGCACAATTGACATAATGTTCTTTGGTCAGACTTCTTTATTGTTTATTGTTACTGTTGAAGAATACTGCCAACGAGAGACCACGAAATACAATAGTAATATCTGGGGTTGTTTCCAGGGATTTTAACTATCGTGAGCCTCAAAGCAGAAAGGGAAACACATAGTGGTGGGGGTCAACTGAAAATGCTTGCACAAAGCGGTTCCTGCACAGCAACTAATTTAACGATGAGAGGTGACTGCATCTTCTTCTAAGCTGGAGGTGCCCCTAAAAGGGGGGAAAGCATATTCTGCCAGTTTTTAAACTCAGCCCTGCCTTTCATTCGTAGAGGAGCAGGTTGCATTATAAGCAGTCTTACTACAATAGCCAAACTCATGTGGGTGTAGTGCAAATTGATGAACCTTGTATAGGATAAAAGCTACATATAAGATGGAAACTCAAAACTGAAGCCAACGTAACCAGGCTTGAGGAAGGACACTCATGAACCATTATGAGGGACGAACAGCAGCATACGTCAGTGTGTTCGCTTCGACAAGGTCCACGTCTGGAAAGGGGGGAGTTCCAAAATCAAGTACACTGATCCGAGAGCCTCATGTTCAGGGTTTGCCAGCGTTGTACGTTGGGCAAGGATAGAATCTTTTACGGCAGCCTTTGCCCATGGAATAATAACCGGTCGAGTATTGTGAATATTGCACCTTTCTTCAGGTAGCTGCCTGCGGCGTGACTCGGTCACTCTTAGTGCACAGAAGGAGCATTCTCACTATGGTAGTAGTTGGAAGAGGATGCGCTTGGACCTTTTATACCAACTGGTAGAAACACCAAGGAAAAAGTTCCTGGAACATGGAGCAAAGAGGAATCCTGATCATTACACTTCCTGCCCGATACAGTGTGTCTAGCTAAAAGTTTTAAACCGAAAGTTCCTTAATTACACTTCACGGCAAAACAACACAAATTGATTGTATGTATGGAAGAAAAATCTGAGTTGGCTCAACAGGTTCTTAGGTACGACATATTCAACAGGGCATTTGGGTTTACAGTATATGCAATGTTGATTTGGCAGGCCACTTTAGATATTTCATGTTTTCTATAGGATATGCCCCCCCCCCCCCAGGCGGAAACCAAAAGATACGGCCTGCTCTTTGAAACTTTGAACCAAAAGTAAATAACCTGCCAACCCAACGTCACCTATTCCACTTGAAGGAAACAGAGAGAGAGACTGGTGAATCTTGTCAATCAGAGCAGTCTTGCCGTGCACATTAGTTTACATCTTTGGCAAAACCTTCATTCGGAGCATCAGATCGCAGTGCCTCTTACTTCTGCCTTTCTTCGGATCATGTCACTCCTTGAGTCTTCAAGGACTGCTATCGATCCTTCCTATTCATTAAATGCCTGGGAAATGCTATCAGAAGCTTCACCCCCAACTGAATTCGCAACAGGATGGGGCAGAAACCCTTTGTTATGTGTTGAATAAGCTCTGTTCCTACTCCACTCGCTTCTGATAAAATCACTTTCCGATTTCAGACGGTACAACTATATATCTGTAATAGTGGCTTGCAAGAGCGGCCTGAGGAGCAAACGTCTGGCATCCTTCCTGAGCCGATGGCACGCTCTCTTCAAGAGTCTCTCAATGTGTGCTTCCAGCCCAATCCCCAGCAGGTAGAAAAGGTTTGTTGCAGTGAACCGGGAAGTCAAAATCGAACATGCCTTACTTCAGCTGGTCAATATATATCTCATCTTGCAACTCTAATATTTCCTCGTTAATGTTGATGGAACCACTAACAAAGTGTGTGTTCCTATCTCTTCTGATGGTGTTGTTACATTGAACCCAAAGTACAGGTTAATTGCCGCCATCCACCACAGTAGCTCTCTCTCCACCCAGACACTGCTATTCAGCTGTCCTATGATTGTTGGCTCCATTGCAATGATAGAGTCGTAATCCGCGTGAAGATCTTCGTATTGACGGTTCTGCTGTTTAGCTACCTGTTCTTTTATGAACAGTGCCATTAAAACATTGCCATGAAATTGTTTCTGTTGCTGTTTTGCATGTTGTTGTCGTTGGTTTGTTTTGTTTTTTTTTCGCTTTTTGGTGTGTGTGTGTGTGTGTGCGTGCGAGTGGTGAGTAAGTTTGTGTGCTTCTTCGACTCCAGCTCCAGTGAAGACAGGTCATCTGGTTAAGGCTGGCTGAGTGTTAGGCGTCTATAAAACATGTTGTATGTCACAGCCAGAGTCACAAGTGCTGGCGCCCAGATGATCAGTGTTGTTTTTATCTCAGTGTCCAGTTTGCACGTCCCTTAGGCTGTTTTTGTTCTTGCCTCTGGTTTGTTTGCAAGTTACTGTCGATTCCCTCGACAGATTACGTCACCCTGTATAAAAGGGGGAGAGTTTACCGCTCTCTGAGCAAATGGTCCCCTTTATTCAAGTCACAACTTCAGGTTATGCTGGTCACGACTCATGTTGTGGTATTTGTTCATCACTACGCCTCAACTAACTCACTCGTTGTGCCACTACTGCTGGGTGCACCTGATACACCCTCACATCGGCACACAGGATATTCTGTTAAGTGAAAATCCTGATACAGGAACTGAACTGACAAAGTAATGGGTTAGATCTGGTTCTGCTTCTTACATTAGCAACGTGATTAGGAGTCGGTATTGTGACCTGATTTCATCCCAGCCAGAGGGCGAAGATGTGGTTCTTCGAGCATCTTGTAGGAGGGTCCAGGCCATCATTTTGTCACAAAATGAAAAAAATTGTGTTGTAGATTCGTTCTCTGCTCATTGCTTCACTGTCACTTAGGTTTTACTGAGCCCCTACCCGTCTTAACCTTTAGCGATTTTCCGCTTACCAGTTGCAGATGGTGGGCGCAAGGAGACCGCACTACCACTGAGCCATTCCAGAGCCCTAAAGATTAGGCCGGATATTGGCTGGTGACTCCTCTAAGTGTAGCTACTCTGTGGTAGCCATGGGTGAATTCAACAATGTCGACCACTGCTGCGATTCAACCAAATGGATAAAGAGCCACCACACTGTATCGAGGACGCCATTCACCCATGGCATACCTTATTACGTCAAATTAAGCCGCGTACTTAATTATGCCGCACCTTCAAAAATGCGGCTTAATAAAAACGCGGCTTAATTAATGATGGCTTAATAGAACGCGACTTATTTAAAGACCAGGCAAGTGATAGAAAATCTCAACTGCGCTGAGTGACTTTATTCAATGATCTATATCACTGTTCACTTTCATCATCACTATTTTCTACCTCGGCATTAAGTTCCTCTAAACTATTCTTGCTTTCATCATGAAGAAGTCAATCTGTTGCAACTTTTTGTTCAGTGTTAAGTGACTCATGCGGCTTAATTAAAACCTCACAAAACCCTAAGTTTTTCAAAGTGCGGCTTAATTATTGCGCGGCTTAATTTAATGCGGCGACATTAGGTACGCGGCTTAATTTGACATCTTGTTGATTCACAAAAGTAGAATGATTTCATATTCTCAGACCTAAGTATCTTAAAAACAAATGAACCCCCAAATATCTGCGCAAGGTACATTAACTCCCAAAAAATTCGGACGAGTTAATTTTCGGAAAGTTTTAGGAAAATATAATATTCGGACGCTTTAAATTTCGGACGCCAAAAATTTTGGACAATTTAATTTTCGGATAACCGTTTGTCCGAAAATTAAAATCCCGAAATTTTTGTGAGTTAATGTATCAAGGAAGCTGTATTCTTGACATATCACATGTGAAGTACGGGTTTGAACTTGCCCTTTTCCACTTTTGAACATATATTACCATTTCTTCATAAGATGATGCTCATCAGGTAGCAGAAATGGCTTAGAACTTAACTGGTCGGTCAGACATAAATGATTTATAAAAACAATAAAGTGAGTCGACAAAGTCTGACCACTGACAGATAGTGTCGTACAAGAGCACTGAAACATCGAACATCAAAAATACTACCTACAATCCTAGACGAAACATATGGCACAAAAGGTTTTTTTCAGCCAAAATCAAAAATGCACTTTTTATCACTTTTGCTTGTAAAAGCACTTTGCATTGAAAGCGCTTCAAGAAATTTTTGTAGGTGTTTAGCAACCTCTGTCTACACTCTCAGTGCAGTTTCTAGCAATTTATGCTAGTAGACCGAATGCCACGCCCTTTGTTCTCTAAATTGCCTGAAAAAATAAAAAAACCCAAGCCACGTCCTAAAGCAAGCCCTACCACACCCTGTACATACCCTAGAAAACAAGTCAGAATTAGTAAAGCTCTCAAACCAAACCCACCCTCCCGGCCTGATTTGGTACTTGTCGACCTGTTTTCATTTACTTGCGGTACGGAAAATGGCAAACTATTTTGACCAGGATTGTAGCAGTGTACCTATGCAATAATTTGTAATTTTATATTTAGAAGTATTGGAAGTGACTACCAATCTTGAATCCATCAGAAGCGTTTTTAACCCTATTTGGTACGTGCTTTTTGATGTACGTTCATGGTACGGGGGGGGGGGGTAAAATTACCCCCCCCCCCGCCAGGTAAAAAGTTCCTTAATCAGCACCAATAAGGGTAAAACTTACCAGGAACATAGTGTCGCCTTCTTTAAACTGTCACGTGATGTAAAAAATTTGCTGATGACGCCATTATTTTTTGCTGACGTCAGTATTTTGTGACGTCACCCAGATTTTCGGATCAAAATTTTCAAAACTTTTTTTTTCGATTTTTTTTGCATCAAAATTGTTCCTAAAAACTAGAAACATGTTTCATGTGTTTAAACTGCCATTTTAGCTGTATTTGTTTCAAAATTGAAGCAAAAACGAGCAAAAATCATGATTTTTGTGAAACTTTGCCATCAGTGGCCTTCCAGAATTAGTTCATATCTCCGGACCCCCTGGGGCTGTAACCTTGAAACTTGGCGTGGAGGTCCCTAATATAATTCTAATGAAAGCCCTAAAGTGGCAGCTCTTCAGCGTGTTCGGTTTAGCGTTTAAAATAAAAAGTTTGACTGGGGGGTAAATTCCCCCCCCCCCGTACCAAATAGGGTAGAGAACTTTTGCAAAAGCTGCATACATTTGACTGTTTGTAACACAAATTTCCTTCTGATACATCTAATATATCAGAACAACGTGGATATTAACCAAAACAAAGCATGTGTCCAATAAACTTACATCACGCTTTTTACCCTCTCAGATAATGAACCAGTTCATATAGCTTTACACGAGACTAATTTGGCACAAACCATAGTTACGTACGTTTTCCTGGCAAAATGACGGCCGGGAACCATACTTCTACAGTTCTAGAACCAATTAACCGAGACTTTTCAGTCCAGTTAAGCTGACTGGCTACCTCAGGGTTGTTACTCTGTAGCCCTTGTGCGTTCAATGCCTTGTTCTGCAATATATAATCACCCTGACGGTAATTAGCCCCACGGACATCAATGAAGTGAGAGCGTCAATTATCAAGACAGTACATGATATCTGGAGCAGTGAAGCTATATAGGTTTCTGCAAGTAAGAATTCCTGCGTGTACTAGGAGTTTGATCTGTGTTACAGATATAGCAATGCTGAATTTCGCTACTGTAATTCGTTAGGCAAATACTACCCCATATCTGACTGTCAACAGGGGTTAGGATGCGAGATGAGCCTGCGAGATGATGTTGTCATATACTGCAGAGGTTCTTCGGATAAAGGGACTATAATAGCAGTAGCACTATGCTAGTCTATGTTATCCACCATCTGCTTCACGGATAAGGAAATAAACGCTAATAAGGTTTTAGTATTGCTTACCTGATAACCGATGTCGACATTTCTCTATACGGGGGCTGCTGCCCTATTTCCGTGTGGTTTTTCGCGGTGTTCACATGCAGTGCCGACATCGCAAGAAAAGCCTACAATCCCGGTCAAAATAGTTTTGGACGCATGCGCGTTTTTGCCATTTTCCGTACCGCAAGTAAATGAAAGCATGTCGACAAGTACCGAGCCGCAAATCAGCGCGGGAGGGTGGGTTTCGTTTGAGAGACTTACTAATTCTGACTTTTGAAAAATCATGTTTTGGCATTACTAGGGTAGTTGCAGGATGTGGTAGGGCTTGCTTTAGGGCGTGGCTTGGGTTTTTTAATTTTTTTAGGCAATTTAGAGAACAAAGGGTGTGGAATTCGGTGTACTAGCGTAAATTGCTAGAAAATGCACTGACAGTGTAGACAGAGGTTGCTACACACCTGCAAAAAATTTCTTGAAGCGCTTTCAATGCAAAGTGCTTTTACAAGCAGAAGTGATAAAAAGTGCATTTTTGATTTTGGCTGAAAAAAGCCTTTTGTCCAAAATATTTTGTCCAGGATTGTACCATCGGATATCAGGTACAAAGTATTGCATTCTGAGACGATGCGGCTCTTGGTTTGTGTTTATAGATATATTTGTTTGCATTGCAAGATAGCTACGTATATTTTTGCTTTTTCGTTGCTTTAGCATGCTGGTGCTTATATCCAAGACGAATCTGGTTAGTAAATAGCTATATAATATCTTGTGAATTGAGGTCTAGTCTATACTTAAATGTCCATGTATATACAATGGGGACTGCTTGCTTGCTTAGGTATTGCTTCATGCGTGACATTTCCATATTTTAGGAATAATAAGCGATTTAGGTTGACTTTTACTTACCCCTAATTACACGTTTGTGACTGGTGTTCTACTGGAAGAAGCAAGTGAATACTACCACCCTCCAAGAAATAGCTATTCGTTAACAATGTGTTAGAAACTATTGCCTCAGGACTAGTTCTCTGCCATTAAAGCAAATTAGTAATGGTGGTTTCCAACTTCCGGGGCGTGTCTCATGATGTATACTTATGAGATGTCATCAATTTTGCTGTAATTTGGAGGAGAAACCATTCCCGGGGCCTTTTGCCATGTCATGTAATAAAGTAATAAACGTGTGGAGAATTATTGTGCGTGGTCATGAGCCTTCACAAGCATGAATGTATGTAGCTTTTTATCCTTAAAAGGAAGACACTATAGATCTTGGTTGAGATATTTACTTTCAATGTCATAGAGGAATTTGGCTTGCTGCCGTGTTGTTTCTGAACGATTATTATTCATGATGCACTCTCCGAGCAAAAATTATTCCCTCATACTCGTCAAATTGCTCTTTGTTGAGCACATGTCCCGACCTAGCTTTTGCTTTTTCTCCAAGAAAGGTAGAATCTGTTACTCAAAATGTTGAAACAAATCCATTAGCCCTCTTTGCACCGACTCTTTTGTCCTGGGAGGGAGAGGGGGTCAATATGACTCAAAGACCCAAAACTTTGCACCAATATGTTAGCAGTACAGTATATTCTTCACATATCAATATTAAAATGTTTGGTAGCAGGTAGGGAACTGTGTGAGAACTGTATAGCACCCTGCGACACTGAAAATACCTTCAACATAATCTCAAAATAAAGTTAGAACATTTCGAAGCTGCAACTTTTACGGTTTTTGAGAAATCGTTAAAAACTAAGCCATAAGGGTTTACAAGACGATCTGATAAGACGTCACTGATGAGTGAAATTGAGATTCGGGGTAATGGTGAAAAATATCCAACTAAGGAGTAACATGAAAAAAAAGCAACTTGGCTTGCTCTGTTAAAACCAGTATTCATCTGTTTTGCTATAGATCTAGAGCCATGCACAATCATTTTTAGACCTGCACATTGCTTTAAAATCTCGTACATCATTTCATGTGGTCTATTGAAAGTGCGCCATAAAACTTCACAATGGTGCCTTCAGAAACTTCGCTTGGAGTATATCGAGAGATTTTAGTGAAGCTCATACCAGAGTCCTCGGAATTGTTTTTGCAATTATGGACCCAAAACCAGACAAAAGCCCTGATCTCCTGAGTCATATTAGAAATAGAATATAAGCTGGGGGTACTTGGACTGCCCTTTGCTAAATCTACAAAATATAAGGTGGTCGCAGGGTAAAAATGATGGATTTGGCCGTTTTACTTGTGATATGGAGATATACTCCAGCCTTTGATTGAAAACATGTTTTTTATCGCATGAAAAAATCTTTTTTCGTTTTGAAACGGCGGTCATCAGAAGTTTGGAAGGTATGCTATATTTCTGTTATCATGTTTCTTAATAAATTTTGGGCATTTTTTACCCTGCGACCACCTTAGTCAATAAACTTGATAGAGTATAAGATGGCATTAAAACATGTCGTATTATTAGCATGAAACATATGTTGCAGGTTCTACTATTGTAATGATGTCACTATTATTTCTATACGTGGTCATTTTTGACCAACTTTGAAGAAATACCAAGTTTAGGCTATTTTATAGTTCATGGCCGCACTTCCAGTAGTTTTCATGAATTTTCCATTGTCACCGCATACCAAATTTTGAGAATAATAGATGATTCTTTGCCTTGACTAGACAAAAAGTAAAACTTTTTGTCTATTTCATACGTTTCTGAGGATTGCCGAATAATACTTAGGGAAACTAGACTTCGATAACGTTATGAAGATTGCTTTTTCGTTAGGAATTAGCAAAGTGCATATATGTCCTCAGGTACACAACGAAATAGAAAAAATGGCAGCTTGCCCTTCTTTCAAACTGTATGGGAAATTATACTGGTCAGTCTTTTCCCCTGCATTAGTCCATGCATCAGAGCGCAGTCTTTATATATACAACATATCGCATGGTCTTGTTTTAGCTGTGGCAAGTTCATTGATACTGGGTAAAGATGGCGGTAAGTTGTAAAGACTTAATTTTGTGATTGCAAGGGCAAATTTATGCAGCAAAACAGTTTCATATTATGTAAGCACTGGATCATTTTCTTGATTTGAGTCGACTTGTTATGGTGCAAAGTGTCGAAACAGTTGTTTCGAGGTACCAAATGAACCTTAGCCTTCTTCTACTCAGCTTTTTGATTCCAGGCACTACCTTAAGGGAAGAAAGTTTCGCGGGAATTAATTTTCGCGGTCAAATTTTTCGGACACTTCGCGGGAATTTATTTTCGCAGTCCATACTACACAAAGCATTTCGCGGGAATTAATTTTCGCGGCTGAGCACTTTTCATAAATTTTTGGAAAGTTATTTTCCCACCAAAATAACATGTTAGCATGCTTCACTTGTCACTGTAATAGATAGTCAATCTTAGTTTATAGGTAGCTGATAAAAAATACATTATTTTGAAAATTTCTGGAATGAATTTTACCATATTTTTTGTGGAATATATTTTCCCGTATTTGCCCAAAAACTGCGAAATCCGCGAAATTTTCTTCCCGTGAAAATTTTTTCCCTTAAGGTAGGTTTGTGACGCCAAAGTTGTTTTTTGTATTTTTCTCTCACACCTTGCACTAAATTTTAGTTGAGAACAGCTCTGCTCGCAAAAGTAAGATTCCCAAGCTTATTTTATTCGCGTACATGATTACTTTCAGAACATCAGCTTTAAACAGTTATTTTTATTGATAGAAATGCTTGGAAAGATCTTATTTAAGAAACCAGTGTTGAGGTAGTATTGCACTCATAATGCCATTCGTAGTAAAATCACGTGTTTTGTCAAATGTTTTCCTTCAGCCTTAATTTCGTTCCTAGCCTGGATACCAAGCTGATTTTCGCTCTAATTCATACTTCATCTCACGAGGAAAAACAGCTTGGTGGCAGTGTGACTTCAGACACTTGTTTCCAGCGGTTTGTGCTCCGTTCTTATCCATCAGCGTTTCAGCATTTCTTCCGACAATCGAATCTGGCTGCCATTTTGCGAATCCTAAATGAAGCGTTATGATTGGCTCAAGTTCCCACCAGAGTGAACCAAAGCAAACAAGATGGCGTTGTGGCCGGACGCAGTCGAAGTTTTCGAGCCTGAATGCGAAGGACATTCATGTAGTAGTTTGTTTAATTTAGCTGATAGCTTGTTCGCTGATACTAATCATACGCATGAAGTGATGAGAGGTTTATGGTTCGTAAAAGTATCGTGAAGCAGCCGTTTTACATGGTTAAGCAACAGAATGAGACTCGTGGATGTGAGGTTGCCAGACGTCTCTGAGCTAAGCGGCTGTCTTAAAACCAGACAAGAGCGAGCTAGTGCTAGGTGTAACCATTGTTCACCGGCTTTCTTAAAGGCCATACTCGTCAGAACGTTTGCATTGCTGACTCCTATTGCTATTGTCTCCTGCCTGGGGCCAGACTCGCAGCATATGGGCGAATGCTGCCTTGTGTCTGTGCTACCTGTGCTGCATGTGGTGGCACTGAAGCTTTTTATAGGTACCACTTTTTCTGCACATCATCCACTTGGAATTGGGTGAGGGCTCTCTCATCTCTCCACTAAAAGGATAAAGCAAATAAGAACAAACAGAGAAAAAATACAGACATG
>JAOBRC010271463.1:0-13872 GCA_027575255.1 Scolionema suvaense
ACCTTCACACCAAATTTCAGAAAAATTCATTGAGCGGTTATCCGGGAAAATGCGTTGGTGACGGACGGACGGACGGATGGACGGACGGACGGATGGACAGACCTCATTTTATAGGACTCTTCGCTAAAGCAGGAGTCCAAAAATAGTGAACAAATTAAATGTTTTTCTCTGGTTTGGTAATATTTTGTTTGCTAGAAGCCTCTGATACAAACATATCAAGTCCTTATTAATTTCCTTTTTAGCTTTCTGGAAGTGGAACCAGTTCGACGAAAGAGGGAACAGCAAGTATTGGGTATTGTCAAATTACTTTGTTCTTCTCTTTGTTGTCTTCTTTCTAGCATAGCTTATGTTTATTCTAAGCAAGGAAAGAGTGTTGGGAAAACTTTTTTAATCATGTACCTACTTAGTACCCCCTTCCCCCAGATAAATGCAGGAAATTCTGGAAGCAGGGTTTTGTTAGATAGCAGGCATGCTGCTAGCTAACAGATTTTTCTATGCAGAACACTCAGCCACAAGGAATTTTTTTGTTAAGTTCAATAGCCACTATATTTAGCCACTCTTCTACGTTGCCTGGTCTTGCTAAAGTCATACTGTTCTGTTGCTGAAAGAAGTTTAAAGCATCGTTTGTACCAAAGAATGAACTGCACTCTAGATGTCAATGAATTCAGTAGCACTTTAACTGGCTACTCTCACAATTTTTTTTTTAATTTACCAGCTCTTACCTTTCAGATGAATGCATAGTTTTTGTAAAGTTAATGGCATTTTCAGGAACAGGTCTTTGACTTTTTCTTGCCTGATTGGAGGGTAGCTCATAGCATGCACACAACTCATTGAAAACTGAGCGCACTTGGTGACGTAGCCAGAGAGAAGCTGCAGTCACAATTCAGATTTGAACTCAGGGATTTTAATGGTTATCTGACTGCGCATTTTTGTGGGAAGTCTGTTTGTATGCTTGTGCAGTTAGTTGCGCCCATAAACGGACTCTGCATGAGTGCCAGCATGCGCTATGATACGATTCCATTCGAGAAGCCTGTCGATTTTATTTAACAGCATGGAAAGGCCAAATGTTGTATCCTCACTCGGTTTATGAGTGATTGACTGGACAGGCCACTGGCTAGGGACATTTGAAATGCATGGCTTTGATCTAGTAAGTTCTTTTGTTTAAGAAGTAGGGTTGTCTGTAGATTTCAGTGTTAGAGCCACTTTTTTGCAGTCAAACATCATGCCACATAGTCTAAATTATGGTTCTGTCTTATGCATACCAGAAATGCTCTTTTTTTTAGATCTTATGTATTAACTCTTTCCGCAGGGTATGAGATAATTCTGGACATGAAAACCAAGCCTAGCTTTTCGTAAATGGGCCCAACAAAAAAATGCTTTGATAAAAGCATATATTTGATCCACTTTTTATCTAGCATGACTTGTCACGTAGGTGCTCTTTTAGCCTCCACCGTAAAACAGTCTGAACATGTCTTTCCTGTACTATTCCCTACAAGCAGTTGCCTGATGTGCTAATCCCAAAGAAAGAAGATCAGCTAGTCCCTAAGCGCTCTCAAATCCAAGCTATTTCTGGCTGAACCAAATAGAAAGAAAACCTTTACTCTCAATGCAGAGGATACATAACTGCTGCCGATGCAGCGTGGCTTGTTTATGCTATACTTGAAGCTCACACTAGAGCGTGGCCGCGTGCAGGGACAGTTTACGAATAAAATAAATTTCCAGTCTTGCTGATATTAAATGTTTCCAATGCCATCAGTAGCTAGCTCTTCATGTTCTCTAAGACGCAGCCCAGGCAATATTTGACAAGTTTGGTGCAAACAAAAATAGGTGAAACAAGGGCATCAAGTGAAGTTGAGAATGGAAATAGTTAGAAGTGAAGCTGTGGAGTGTAAACGTAATCCTGATCACGCTCCTGAAGAAACCTGTAAATTTGTCTCACTTCCGTCCTGGGCTAAAAGCAGCCCACAATATCTTCTTGGATCGCAATATCCTGAAAATTGTCATGTGTAAAAGTACATAGTATGCGGCTAGCAAACTAAAAGTGAACAGAAGGTAAGCTTTCTTGTTATCACTTGTTACCTGTCAGAGAGAAAGTTTCTGGAGAAGAAAAAAAAGCTTATTTTGATACTGTTAGTACTGTATTCAAACAGCAAGTTCAACCACAGAGGTCATGAAATTCAGTAACCCACAAGTCTTCCATATGTTAAAAGAGTTCTGTAGCAGAATAAACTTCTCCTCCTTGTAGGTGCATTAACTACTGTTTAAAGAATTTTTCCATAGTCTAGTCAGTCCAACTTTCTTGAATATGACAAAACATTCATTTCAGCAAGTATATGATAAATGCATGTGATGCTGAACAGCTTTGTGTCTTAAAAAATATATCCACAGTTGAACCCCCTTCCATAAAAAGATGGGGATGGAAGTCGCCACTTCGTTCTTGCATGAATGAAAAATTTAAAATACCGCTTTGGTTGGTACAAAGTATGAGGCATGAACAGGGCCTATTCTAGAATTTCAGGGCAGGGTCCGGAATTGGTCAAAAAGGGCACTTTTTTAGCAAATTTCCTTCCAAAATCTGTAAATTTAAGCGAATATCAGTCAAAAGGGGCACTTTTTGCCAAGATTTAAGAAGGGTAACATCCGATATTCAGACCCTTTTTTGTTCTAGAATAGAGCATGATGAAATGAAACTCACTCTCTTTTTCTCCATAAAACAGCTTGTGGTGACCCTATTTGTCCTTGTGGGATCAAATGAGGGGAATCACTAACTTTGTTATACTATCCATAGTTCGATAGTGCTGCATAAGGATACCAAAACTAAGAAATGTAAAGTGGGAGAAATTTGGTCTATGGGATTACATTGGGAAATAGGAGCAACTAGGAATCCATCTGCAAACTATGATTATATCAAGAATCGTCTTTATTCTTCCACAAACATTACATCCACTCAGAAAATGTGATGCAAGATTCAGAAAATATGATCAGACAATTCTCATCATCAAGATCGTCATCATGTTCACTTCAGCCCCCATTTTCCAAAGTTTCTCAAAGTACCAAACATGTGGTTCATCTCTGTAGCTTTCAACCATTATAGCTGCCTGCAGCCCTTGAAGAAGGCCTTCTACTGTGACATAGTCGCCATCACTCAACCTAGGGGCCTGTTCATCACCATGTTCCACCTTATATTCTGAATAGTCTGACTCATCTGGGTAACTGCTTGAGAATTTCCACTTTGCACAATCATCTTCTGCTGTGCACACTGCAATGACTTTGAACTGTTGTGGAGCCTTACAGTCAGTTGACTTTCAGTGTTATTCCATCCTCACGTTTGTAACTGGCTTTTGGATGCAGATTTCAGCATATAGACAAGAAGGGCATTCCATTAGCGTAATGCTGACCATGCCTCAGCTGTGCAGTAACCAGGTTCACTATGTCCTAGCTCTTCACTCACTTTTCATATTTTCTGCTTGTTCTGGCAGTTCCCAAAATGTTCTTTTGGTGCCAAATATATGCTGGCTTCCAGCATGTTTAAAGTTTCGTTCTTCAGTGTCTTAACTAGCCCAGTAACTCGCTGTCTCTGTTCACGCTCCATATTGAAAGCCGACGATTGTGGAGTGGCATGCATGTGGTTTATGGCAAAAAGAGATAACTGCGGAGATTTTGAGTTAAGTATTGGCGGAGAGCTGGACTGTCAAATGTCCTAATTTCTAAAACTCACATAAAAAGTTACAGTAAAGGAACCAAAACTGCGTAATTATAATAATTCTTGTTGACAAAAAATATTGCATCTGTGTCCTTGTTTTTTGTTAATGCTTCAGAACTGAAACACTCCAATGTCGTTTCAAGTAATCATTATTTGACCAGGATTACCTCTGGGGTATTAAAGTCTGCATAATCAGGGAGGGGTGGTCTAAATTGCCCCTGCTAATACAAAAGGTAGAGCTAAGATATTTGGTGCATTATTTACTTATCTTGAGTACTCAAAATCAACAGAAGAAGTTTTCAAGCATGTGTCTGGTTTTCCTTACTTCATCATTCGTTGACCAATGCCAAAAATGGCCAAATTTCAAGTTTTTTTCAATTTTTTTTTGTCTTAAATCATTCTTAATTTTAATTTTGAGATAGTATGATTGCAACAGCTTCTAAGAAAAATTTTTGGAAAACCCCAAAACTGCGGCTGTTTCATGAAAAATGATTCTTCAGTAATTTGGCCACTTGTCATTGTGAATGCCACCATCATGGGCAACCAAATTGGGTGACACTGACAAGTTTTTTTCCACGAATCATGTGATAGATGCTTTTAGGGAAAGTCATGGAATTTCATTCCATTGCTATGTTACTTCAAAAGTTACGATCAAAAACTGGAATTTCATAACGCTATTTCATTTTTTACAATGGCCGGCCAGCCATAAATAACGTCTTAATACGCTTGGCATCCTATTATGATGTCACCACTGAAAAAGACATAGAGCTCATGCATAGATTTCAAACTGCCTCCCTCATCTGGTGCACATGTGCAGTTTTCCTATTGAGGGACTAGCAGCGCAGTCAGTGTTGACTACAGACAAGGTACTGCAGAATTCAATTTCTACGTGTTGTAGAAACTGGCACATCTGTTAGCATTGTTTTACGGTCCATGAGATGTGTTGCATCAATATTTTTACCCCGGGAATCCCCCTTATTTTAGCAGCAACACCATATTGATTAAATGAGCATGTAGTTTTGGTAGGTGTAAACCCCTAGTCGGTTGTCGAATGCCAAAAATCGGTGTCAAGAGTTGTCTAGACCAGAAAAGTCGTCCCTAGTGTAAAGGAATCGTGAAGTTAATACACATCAACTCAAAACGCCAAAGGGACGACTAGGAGTTTATGGCACTGCTCGCTGCTCAGCTCTGCCCATCTGCACGTCGAAATTTCGACGTGCGCTACGGGAGATTATAAACGCGTCAAAAGTACCTGCCAAAAGCTCCTAGTCTGTTCTTCAGACTGCTTTAATTACATAACATCACTTTCCGCATTGTACGGCACATCCTGCCTGGGTTACTGCAAAAGAACAGACTTCTAGTCTAGAGTTCCTCTTGTGGCTTGTGAAAGCCATGCCCATTAGCTGACTTAACCCCCTCAGACGGGAATCTTCCTCTGACGGTTGACCCACTTTTGGGGGCATTAGCCCTAAAGTTTCATCACACACAGTGACCTTTGATACGACTGTTACTGCTGGGCCAAGCCATCGAGGATTTTCTTGAAGTGCGCATTAAATGGCTTGAGTATGCAGCTCCTCTGCTATCAGCGGCAGAAGTGAAAGACTTTCTTATATCTTTGTTCTCATACAGGAGCACTGCACTGTCAATGCTGACCAATAATGTCTGAAGTGATCCAGCACTTGATATTACGGGGACAGTGAGGAAATCAGAACCACTTAATTGCTACCATTAGTTACGAGGAATTGTGGATGTACTATATTGCCTCGCTAGGTGGGGGATGGATCAAGAGGGGACCGGTGACTGATATGCCATTTTTTGATTGTCTGCTTCACAGTGGGAATGGAGTGCTAAAAATGATTGATATGTGTACTCCAACAAACTGCAGCTACAAACGTTGGTGTTGCATTCTACGAAAAATCATTTACGTGTTGTTACGGTGTATATAACAATTATGCAAGAACCAAGACTTGCATCTATGTAATGAGAAGCTATGCAGAGCCTGTTCAAAAAGTGATGATCCCACCCAAATTGAAATTCAGTTTAGATCTGCATGTTCGCTGTGAATTGCTGAAAAATGTTGAGCGATTGTCCATAAAAAATTGCCGGGCACTGATGCATAGACCTCGCTTAATGAGGTTCCTTTGCTGAAGTGAGAGTGTCAGTGAAGGTCCGTTCGTGAAGTGGGATGAACTGTGTTAAAGAATACTTCATCATCCCTCTCACCGTCACGCAGCGTCAAAATCATGCTCTTGGCAGCCACTCTATTTTATTTTTGCAGCGGGGAGAAATTTTATTGGATTCCACAGGAATTATGCGAAACCACAAAATCAAATTCTTAGTTTTTAAATGTTAAATTTTTCCTCGAAAAATGCTTCACATCTAAAATCGATTGCAGAACTTAACCCATCATCACCATGAAAATAAATACCACAAAAAATTTCATATAATTCTGCAAACTCTAAAAAGTACGATTCTTGATCAATTGCCTGTAAACTAAGATCAGCTGCCTCTTGTGACGTCAAATCCAGCACAGTGGAAATGTCTATGGTTCGAACAACTTCGTTTCGTCTTAGCAGGGAGGATTTATTCCCGAAAATTGCCAGAAAGCCTTCTGGGAAATCTTTTGCAAGATAAAAAAATAGAAATTTTAGGGATATGCTTTCGTAAATGGTCTACCAAATTCCTTGTCAAATATATTTTTGATATGTGGTTTAAACTCAGATATTAGGTGTGCGCCTATCTATATATTGGAACATATATAGCGGCTAAATCAAAACTTCCAACGACAATTACCTCATTGCTAAGCTTCATTGTTCAGTTTTCAGTTAAATTCGGCCATTCTATGAATTTTGGTTGTTTGACATTGTTTGAAGAAATTATGTTTTAATCAGCGATCAATGTGCGACTGGGCCAGTCGCAAATGAAAAATAATGTCATAAGTTCTTACATCCTTACCAGTCACGTAGCAGTGCATCATAGCTTCCACGTTTTGAGAAATCCAACCCACAGATATGCCTGCTATACGAATAGACAATAAGCTTGCAATTAAGGCAGATACCAAACAATAGGTACTCCAGGAAGTCTTTATCTGAAAAGAGACTGCAAAGAAATCAGAACTGTTAACTCATTACAATTATGTGATTGTACCAATGTTGCATCTTGCTCATTATTTCAAGTTATCACTATTTAATGTAAATTTATTGAATTCATGCGGAGATTTTTATTTGGAATACAAAACACTATTTCAGTTTTTTTCAATGGCCGGCCAGCCATTGAAAGTAGTCTGAAGTTTTTCTTCATTCAGTGCTATGCTTTATTCGAGTCATTTGCTGAAGAAAGCTTAAGAAAACTGCCTCATCTGTTTTTACTAGTTCTGTGCAGTTTTCCCCTTGATGTTCTTACAGCACAATCTTTATTCACAGTAGAAAAGACACTGCAGAGTTATAAAACTTCTATTTACACACTGAAGCGATTTTAACTTAGAACAAAGAAAAGGTTAATTTTCCATTTTGTTAATATCTAAATGCAACTTTCAGTATGTAAGTTAATTCCTTTCTCTGGTCTTAAGTGCTGAAGCAAAATTCGTGAGCAGCCTGACGATGTTCAGGCATATAGCACTCCAGTTTCATGTGCTGCTTTCATTGTTGAATATGGAGCTGTCCTGCAATGAACTACAGAAATGAAAAGTTTTGATGTGCTGCTTCTTTTATGAGGACAATTTCCGTTCCGTATTGCAGAAGAGCTGCTCTATCACTTCCGAGCCAAAGATATCCAACATGCTGCAACTGTGAACATCAGGGACGGTGAGAAAACTGGAACTGGTATTGCAATTAGTCGTTGATCAGATGGTTGTACCTGTCCTAATTTTCATTGTATTTTCCATCCGTGAGAACTGAAACTGTCTGAAACTGAATTTATCACTTATTTACAAATTGAATGTTGATGTCATGTGGAGAATACGATTTTGAATAGGCATGAAGTTCATAGCACTAATTTCAGTTCTTCTGATTGGCCGGCCAGTCATAAGTATTTTTAAGTCTTTATTTTGCATCCTAACCATTCAAACCAATTGAAATTTGCTGAATTTGTGCTTTATGATGATTCATAATATTACCTGGAAGTGCAAATTTAATCTGCAGTTTCCAGCGTTATGGCAAGGATGAACTAGAAATATATAGACTGCATGTCCAATCCACTTGTTTGTGGAGTAGAAATTTCACATAGAGCCGGTCTTTTTTATGCATATTGGCTGCAGCCGTGGATGTGCAGTTTTCCTGTTGACCTGGCTACAAAGTCAGTATTGACGGCAGAGGGGGCTAAAGAAAATTGAATTTCTACATATGTGCTGACCAACTTGGCACTCTGGTATGTCCTCTCATTCTGTTTCTATTGCCATTCTATTCTATTAATGGTCATCAATTCTGGGATACTATTCCTTTCTCTGGTACTCAAAGAAGATACAGTATAAGACCAGCCTGACAATGTTCAAGCGAAAAGCTCTCCATTGTCATGTGCAGCTGACATTGTTGGATATGTAGCTGTCCTGTAATGAGCCACAGAAGTGAAAAACTCTGAAAATTTTCCTTCCTATGCATTGAGAATTTAAATTTGGTATTACAGTAGAGCTACACAGTCACTACCTGCGGAAGGATGTCTCAATTCTACAACTCTTGGTATGATAAGGGTATAAGGAAATCAGAATTGGCTAGTTGTTACGATTGTTTTCATTGTACTTTCGATCCTTTAAAACACCCAAATGTTATTTCACGTTATCACTATTTAATGAGTTCAATTTTGGTGCTATATGCGGCAAACTTAATTCTTAATAAGCATGACTTTTATGACGTCTTTTTAATTCTTTTCATGGGCTGGCCAGCAACTACGATTAAATTGAAATTCTTGCTTTTTTGGCATCCTTTTATATTTTCAAGTCTTATCGCTGAAGAAAGTTGCTGAAATATCCAGTGATGAAATATGGTTTGACCTGAAGTTGGACTTGTCCAGCCAAGTTACTTAATGGTTCCCGATATCGGCACGGATGTTGTTTTTTTACTTATGCTGCTGGTGCAAATTAAGATTTAAGTCTCTGTCGTCCAGAACAGCAGTAACAACATGAAAATAAACCTCATATAGAGCTGGTTCTTTTATGTATGAAGGTGGATTTCCGCTTAGCAAAAGTCACCTCGAACTGAAATTTTTCACTTTCGCACATGCACAGTACTAGTGACATGTGTTGAACATGCTTGTTGCCACAAAAAAATTGATCCTATTTACAGACCTGCGAATAGTGCCGAACATAAGAAATTTGTCCGGCATGACCTCGTGAAATTGCCGAAATGTCTGGCTGATAGCAGCAAAAGTTTTAGAAACACATGGCTATTTGCTGATGCTTGTATTTTTGTTTATATTCAGCAAGGAGCCCTGGGAACATCAAAATTGTCTGACAAATATCCGGCATATCTGATCCATCCTTTGCCTGGTCATTTCTGTCTGGCACTTCGAGAGGGTTATTTGCAGGCCCGATTCAACATTTTTGAAGCCAGCTCTCCTCACCGCAACATTCACTGCGTGGAAATCCAGCTTGAAAAAATACACATGATCCCAGGAGTGGTTTGGCATGTAGCAGTCCGGTGCCATATGCTGCTGTCATAGTTGAATATGCTGCACTGCTGCAATGAGTCATAGAAGTAAATACCTTTCTAATATATTCCTTCCTTTGTGAGGAGAATTTGAATTGGTATTGCGGGAGAGCTGTTCACTCACTACGGTCGTATAGATGTTCAAAATGCTCTATGTTCAAAACCATTGATAGCATAAGGGTCACTGAGAAAGTCAGATGCTTGAGATTATTGCAATTACATGTCGATGCGATCGTTACTTTCATTGTATTTTTTTTCTTCAGAACCAAGACACTCCAATGTTAGTCCACGTTATCATTGTTTAATGCAAATATTGGTACCATGCAGAGAACTTAGTTCTGAATCAGCACAAAGTTCTTATCTTTCTTTCAATATTTTTTCACTGGCCGGCCAGCCATAGTAAAAAGTTTCTTTCACCTAGTTTTTTCATTCATAGAGATCGCTGTAGAAAACTGCCTTGCCTGTGTGCAGTAGTGGTCTGCAGTTTCCTGTGATGCATTAGCTGCACAGTCCATGTTCACAGCAAACAAAGAACTGCAGAATTCCATTTCTGTTTATGTGCTGAGAACACTGGCACAGGTGTGTTCATTCATTTTGGTGGAAATGTAACAAGTAGAAATCATAACTGCCATTGTGTCTACAACATCCAGTTTATTCCCTGGTTTGAGCTATTGCATCTATTTTGATGATGGCCAATTCTGGGAATTCAGATCTTAGTAGGGGAACTAAAACAATGACGTTCTTGGCAATAGGCTCCATGATACCCAGCAAGCTTAAAGCACTTTAATCTCATGACCAGCTGTTATGGTTAAATGTGCAGCTCTCCTGGAATAAGCTGCAGAAGTCGAAGCCTTTCTGATATGTTAGTTCTCATGTGCATAAAGATGAAAGCATTTCCAAACTGCTCTAAGTGTTGATGTAAAAGCAACAGAAAGAAAATCGGAACTACAAAATTATTTGAGGTTATTGCCAATGCTGTTGTCCTATCTGTCCTAGCAGGGGTTATTGTAGCCCCATGTTGCTATCGACTATCGAACGCAACAGGCTGCCCCTCGAGGATGAAAACAATAAGATCCTTTGAAAAACATGAAAAAAGCTGCCCTTTTCCTGGAAGTCGAACGCATGCCCTGCCCTTCTAGAATATGCCATGCCTAGTTTTCTTCTCATTTTCTGTCCTTCAGAACTAAAACTCTCGCATGTCAGTTCATTGATATTTAGTATAATATGAATAAGCAGGAAGTTCGTAACACTATTTCACTTCTTTTCAATGGCCGGACAACCATAAACAACTAAAAATCGTACTTTAACTGCTGGGCACCTGGGAGACATCAATTTTTTAATTATCAGTGTGTCAGTTTCCTCGTTGCTCTCTTGAGTGGATAAAGCAAATAAAATGTAAGCAATCCGCTTGATCAAAATAGTTTTCACATCATCTAGACAGTCGCCTGGACCATCAGACCCAGCTTGTACAATTTCTTGATGTGTTGCTAAAAGTGTCAGAGCAACACGGTGACATTTTTTCAAATTCTCCACAAAAGGTTCTCATTTAAATGGCAGATACTATTAAACATTTCTGGATGGGCTCTGAGGAAAACTGACTTTCACACAGCAAGCTTTGGTGCGTTAGTGCATGCGGATTGTATTGGCAGTACGTTTTCCATTCCAGGCAATTTTCTACTGTCATAAATTTGCCGACAGATGCTTGTACATTATATATGGGTTGCCTGAATGATACAGATGCCATCATCCCCACATTCAGCATTGCCAAGTGTAATCTGTCCACTTAGCTGTGATTTTGTAAAATCTTGTAGGCTTTGGTTTGCCCTGCAGCTTGGTAATTTTGCTGAACAAAAACTTTTGGTTTGAGCCAATGTTGCTGTGTTGTGCAGTAAAATTTCCATTCTCGTATGTATGCTGATAATTTTATTCAAGAGCCATTCATTGGCGGCATCAATTATTTAAAGTATCTCCTGGCAGAAACATACACAACATTATCATAGTCATCTCATAATGGACACAGTTATCAATCGTTCAACGTAATTGTTACATCTGAATGCCTTTCCGAGTCTCAGTATACTCTCTATATAACGTAGTTTTCATAGCAACAAGAGCCTCAATTTTGCTGAAAAATTAAGGACATTTTAAAAGCAAGCTGAGGGCGAGCTTCATCACTAGAGGCAACACCCCAAGAATCAATTGAAAGTTTTCGTCTATATTGTTAATTACAGTGGTGACTGTCCCCGTCCGCCTTAATCACAATAACCAATTGTAGTTATGTTTTATAATAGCTTACTCTTCACACAAACTTAGGGGTCGGTGCTCACTTGGGTTTAAGGCCATAAGAGTATGTGTGGGAGCCTTTACATCTTAATCTCTTGGTCAATCTGCCCAATGTAAAACTTACAGCACAGTTTTGATTTTACGACCTTCCTGGGATCACTCCTTCCATTTGCAAATAGTTGTGATTTGATGGCTATTGACATTGCTTGGTCTCAGAATGCAATTAGGTTCTTGCATGAAGATATACCACATTTACCACCTATTTCTTTAGAAATCAATTTCAATACAGCTCAACCGTTTTAGTAATAATACCCAAAGGAAGTCCAACTTAACCCTTTCCATATGCAGCCTCAGTAAATCAGCTGTAACTCCTAAAAGATCATACCTGAAAAGCTGAAACTTGCACCCTTTTTTGTGAGACCCAAGTGCTACGAAAAAATGTTATAATTTTATCTGGAACTTTTGGTGACATCATAAATTAATTATTCATAACTTCCAACAATAAAAAAGATATCCAAATTTTAAAAAATTGACTGATAGCAAATAGTAAATGATATCCTATGCTCATGGTCCTATTTACCAATCTGCATGTAAGGAACATCTGGCGCAAATTTCATGTGAATTGGAGTAGTAGAACTAAAAAAAAATTGCGATAAAGGCTCGCTTTCTAAAATTATGGCTAAATCACAGAAATTATGGTGTGACCAAAACCATCACAAGAGAGCTAGTAATGCACATGCAAAACATATAAATGCTATTTTCTAAAGGAGGAAGACAATTTGTGATCATAAAAAACTCGGAAAAGAAAGCAAGACATCAATAGCATCTAAAAAATACATTACTATAGCTTTGAAAAAAATTGAATGCTGATGCAGGCAATCCATAGTTTTTGGCTGGCTGGCCATAATTAGTTGAATGCATTCTAATATGTTGCCATGAGAAATGCTTTACTGCAAGGTGCTGTTCTCAAAAATTTGATACTGAAATTAACAATAATTTGGCAATGCAAAATCGGTTGAATAAGGTCTCGAAATTACATCATCCTTTCATGGGCTTGTCAGAGATAAGCTCGCTGCCAGGTACTCCAATCGGGCACGGATTATAAATTTGATGTCAAGACACCACCTGTGAAATACAGGGCCAAGTGTGCACTGTGCCTGCTTTGATGATAAATGCAGCATCAGTATTATTTTCTTAAGCATGGGCTTAAGTAAATGCATGAAGTCATAATAGAACTTTTCGAATTTTTTCAGGCAAACCATATTTTTTGGCTGGCTGGCCATAATTAGTTGAATGCATTCTAATATGTTGCCATAAGAAATGGTTTACTGCAAGGTGCTGTTGTCAAAAATGCGATCCTGAAATTAACAATAATATGTCAATGCAAAATCGGTTGAATAGGGTCTCGAAATTACATCATTCTTTTTCGGGCTTATCAGAGATAAGCTCACTGCCAGGCACTCCAATCGGGCATGGATTATAAATTTGTTGTCAGGCCACCACCTGTGAAATACAGGGCCAAGTGTGCACTGTGCCTGCTTTGATGATCAATGCAGCATCAGTAATAATTTACTAAGCATGGGCTAAGTAAATGCAAGAAGTCATAAGGGAAGGTTTCGAATTTTTTCAGGCTATCCATATTTTTTGGCTGGCTGGCTATAATTAGTTGAATGCATTCTAATATGTTGCCATGAGAAATGGTTTACTCCAAGGTGCTGTTGTCAAAAATGCGGTCCTGAAATTAACAATAATATGTCAATGCAAAGTCGGTTGAATAGGGTCTCGAAATTACATCATTCTTTTGCGGGCTTATCACAGATAAGCTCACTGCCAGGTACTCCAATCGGGCATGGATTATCAATTTGATGTCATGACACCACCTGTGAAATACAGGTCCAAGTGTGCACTGTGCGTGCTTTGATGATAAATACAGCATCAGTATTAATTTATTAAGCATGGGCTATGTAAGTGCATGAAGTCATAAGAGAACTTTTCGAATTTTTTTAGGCAATCCATATTTTTTGGCTGGCCGGCCATAATCAGTTAAATGCATTCTAATATGTTGCCATGAGAACTGGTTTACTGCAAGGTGCTGTTGTCAAAAACTTGATGCTTAAAAAAACAATAATCTGGCAATGCAAATTCGGTTCAATAGGGTCTTGTAATTATATCATCCTTCTATGGGCTTTGGCAGAGATTAGCTCGCTGCCAGGTACTCCAATTGGGCGTGGATTATAAATTTGATGTCGG
>JAOBRC010271574.1:0-13872 GCA_027575255.1 Scolionema suvaense
GTAAACCAGTGGAAGTCAGCCATGTCCGAAGCTTACCAAATTGCTAGCAAAAATTCTGGAAATCGAAAAGAATCTGACCGACAGCAATATAATGAAAAGTCAACTCTATCAGCCCTTCAGCCTGGTGATCGCGTCTTGGTCCGCAATCATGCAGAGCGAGGTGGTCCTGGTAAGATTCGTGCTTATTGGGAACCTACGATCTACTAAGTTCTCGATCATATTGGTGACAGTGGAGTTGTTTTCCGTGTTTGCGCTGAAAATGATCCGAATGCTCGTGAACGTGTAGTACACAGAAATCTTTTTCCATGTCCTAGTCTACATGTTTGGCAAGAAGACAAGAAAGCTTCACGAAACACTGCTCCACGTCATCCAAAAGTTCCTGAACCTTCGAGTACCAATAATGGAAAGCATCTATCAACTGTTCCTAAGTCATCTACGTTGAACAATCAGAAACCAACTACTTATGAAGAAACTCACTCAGAAGATGCCATGGATCAGTCAGACACAGATGATAATGGTGAATTGGAAGGTTTTGCGCCGGTTCAATTGCTTTATTTCTTGCGAAGTACTGAGCCAAAAATCCGATTACCTGTGCCTGATGTTCCCACCACTGAGACTGAGCGAGTAGATGCAGAGAGTTCATCAAGTAAAGAAGTTAGACATTCTGCCGACATGGTTTCTGGCACGACAACACCAAAGCCAGCCTGCATTGACAGATCAATCAGAATCGACTACAGTGACACGGAACATCATCATCATGTCTAGTCTGTTCCTGAAGATAACGCTACTTCAGTGCCTTCGTTACCATCTTATCGAAGTCCAGACCAGAAGGAAGTACCTGACATTCACGGAACATGCCTGATTGACGACGCACCACTTGGATATGTCAGATTTTGTGAAGATCCTGCACCGAAAGATGCACCAACCAGAGCTTCATCTCATGGGTCTACTCAAGATGAAATCGATTTCCAAGTTGCAGAATGTGTTCCTGTGTCTTCTCCCGATGTTGTTTCTTTCCAGTCTCCTGACATTTCGCTTGCTGAACGCATAAAAGTCGTCAAGGAAGAAGTTGCGTTACCCGTCAACCAGAAAAGCTCAACTACACCAACCTTGGCAATCCATCAAACATCGTTCCAGGCTGCCGCGCACTGCAAATTCAACAGTGTCACCAATTTCTGCGTCTGCTGTGCCGCGTGCTGCGCTTTCGTTTCAACATCAACATGCATCCAGCCTGGCCTGTACAACTTCGTG
This sequence comes from Scolionema suvaense, assembly GCA_027575255.1. Classification (NCBI taxonomy): domain Eukaryota; kingdom Metazoa; phylum Cnidaria; class Hydrozoa; order Limnomedusae; family Olindiidae; genus Scolionema; species Scolionema suvaense. The sequence continues at coordinate 1,252 of JAOBRC010271574.1, forward strand.
CCCTGTTACACCAACTAGCAGACAAGCGTCCAATGCTGTAGTCGTCTCTTCTACTTCACCAGTGATCCTTACTCCCAATCTGCAAAGACATCTTCATTCTGCTAACCTGCCACAGATATCCTGTGCACAGATGCTGACTTATGAAGGAGGGGAGGAAGTGTATATGAATTAAATCTACCAGCAGAACGAACAGAATCACCAAGATCGACAACACTACCTGCTTCTTCACATCTCCGTAAAAGTCAGGGTTCTGCCCAGGATTTTGTAAGTGCCAGGCGAATTACAGTGCAGCCACACTCTTTTAAGCTTGGGGGCAATGGGTTTTGCTTGAAGCCTTAATGTTTTAAAACTTAAACTTCATTTCAAGCTAATATAACTTAAGATTGAATCCGCCTAGCATCATCTCAAAGAAAGTCATGTATCTGAAAAAATCAGAGAAATTGAGTGCAGATTGTTCGATAAATGCTTAGATCCCCTGTCTAGCTATATGTTTGAATGATTGAAAAACACTGAAGAGCTTCATGGAGTGCTGGGCGATCAATAATGAGTTCTGGGCGGTACCGCCCAGCGCCGCCCACCGTGGGCGGAACCCTGAAAGTCAAATACCTATTTCAAACCGTCGAAACCACAACTCTGAACATTGCAACCAAGAGCAAAAGCATATCAGCAGAATTCCACTACCTATCAACAGACAAACCGACTCCTCGAAACGCCAAGAACCACACTGTTAAGTTTGTCCCAAGATGTATCTAATTTGTCTATCGTCCCAGTCGTTGAAACCTAGATGAGAGAATTGAAGGACAGTGCAGTTCTTGTCCCGGGACACCTATGATGAATGCCGCTGCAACTGCCGTGTCAATACACTGTCTTCAACTGTAGACCAATTCGATTTATGCGTAGTTGGTGGTGGCCACACCAGCTATTAGCGACCAGGTACCCGTCTACAGCCTGCGTGGCAGAACGATTTGAAGAAATTGACTTAAGAACATGAACTTACGTTGTCACTAAGGAAGTGAAAAATGTTTGAACTGTGCCTCTTTAGATTGCTGTAATTGCGATATCCGATCTAATTTGCTGTTCAGAACCGGGAAAGTGTTTGTGATTAAAGTTAAAAACTAAAATTCTGAGGTCAATGATTATGAACATTAACAACCCAAATATTCATCCTGAACATTATGTATATATTGTACAAAGTCCAGGAGAACTTTCAGTTAGAGGGGACAAGTGTCAGTATGCAACTTGTTGTGTATTGTCCATGTAACTCTGTTTGTAGTGCTTAGTGACAAGCTGTACGTCCAGCGCGTCGTGAGTTGTCTTGTTGATTGTTTCTTAAGTGGTTGTTCAATATATTTTGAGAGGATTTGTAAGTGGAAAGCTATGAGTTAAGACGCGTGTTCCTGTAGTTCGCAGTTAAGGAAAATAGTCTTTACTACAGAGAAAGTTATTGTTATTACTATCGGGTGTAAACCGTTAAATAGTATAGATTTACACACCGACACGTTAAGGGAAATATAAATATAAATATAATATAAATGGTGGCCAGTGTGGGGAGATGGTGATGTTCTCAGTCGTTTCTCAGAATTTACCTGGGTCGTTGCCTTGAAGAGGTGGTGTATCGACGTTAGGTGATAACTACCTGCAGTGTTATCGGCAGTTACAAAATCAGCTTGTGAGGTTTCAGCATGATTGGTTCTTGCTTGGCCAGTATAATGAAATCATGAATGAGCAGCTTGAAAATGGTGCTCTAGAGCTAGCCCCAATTGTTGCTACAGATGTGGGTGAAGCGTGCTACAGATGTGGGTGAAGGATATTACCACATCATGCAGTCATACGTAACGACCATTCCACCACCAAGGTCCAAGTCCTATATGATGGTAGTTCGAGAGCTGTAGGTCCATCTCTTATCCAATGTCTGCACCGGGGACCATCTTTGTTACCTGAGCTATTGCATGTTCTACTGCGATTTCGATGTTGTAGAATTGGTATAGTAGCTGACTTGGAGGAAGCATTTTTGCAAGTTGAAGGTGCAGAGGAGGACTTTTTGTTTCTGCGCACACTGTGGGTGAGAGGCTTTGATCCCCACACCTCCATGCAATGTAAGGTTACACACAAAGTGTTTGTTCTACAATTCATGAGATGTGTATTTGGAGTAACTTCTAGTCCGTTCCACCTATTGACAACTTTTAAAACTTCATACTGAGAAATAGCAAGAAAGGTATCCAGAACTTGTGGATGAATTACAACGTGCGATGCACTTTGATGACTTTACTTCAGGATCAGATACTGTTGAGGAAGGTTTCGAATTGTTTTCGACTGCTAGGGAGATTTTCCTGGAAGGGGGATGTAGTTTACGCAAGTTCGCAACATCTGAGCTGCATCATCGAGTATTAGATAGTCCTCATTGCTCAGACACCTTGGGCAATAATGAGTCTGATAATGAACTTTCTAAATGTAAAACTTTGCAAATGTGATGCATCAGTCGATAGAGCAGCCCCATGGTAACTCCGAACAAAAGGTTCTATGGCTGCTGTGGACCAAGGAGGCAGATACTTTTGTGTACCGATTTTTTTCGGTAGTAGCGTACGCAAGTAACATAAATATGACGAAGAGAGTGTTGTTGGGACTGATTGCGCATGTCTATGATCCCCTTGGTTTGGTTTTCCCTATAGCTGTTTCACTGAAAACTACATTTTAGGAGCTATGCTTTATAGCTGTTGTTGAATGGAATGATCAAGTCATTGGTCAGTATGCTAACGTGATGATCTGTTGGTTGCACGGAGTTGTGAATGTTGGCTGTCTTGAGTTTCCTAGGTTTTGTCTGTGCAAAGGAGGTACTTGAGACCTTGTCAGCCAGTGGGTTTTAGTGACGCTAGTAAAAATGCATTTGAAACTGTTGTAGAAAGCGATACCTGTTCTGAGTATTGTCAAAGGGTCAGACATTACCCCGTAAGGAGCTGTTGGGAACACTGCTTTTGTCACGGCTGAAGTATTGCTAGAGATGTTATTGGATCTGTGTTGAAGGTAGATCGTGAGTTTTATTTTTCGTATTCAAAGACGACGCTCTGTTGGATAAAAAACATCCACCAACTATAAGCAATTTGTTGAACGCCAGAATACAGATCCTACCGGTTGAAAGTATATGAAGGGGGAAGAAAACCCTGCAGATTTGACGACAAGGAACACGTCTCCAGAACAGGTGAAGTTTAATGCATTTTGGCAAAGTATACCAGAATGGTGGGTTCTTTCGCCATTTGAATGGCTGATGAATGAGCTTGATGTGAAATGCACGAAGGAGAGTGTGGAAGAAATGATGGCGGAAGATCGTAGAAATGGCGAAGCAAGTGCACTTTCTACTCTCACAACTGTCAATGCTATAGATCCCAATCGGTGTAGTTCATGGTTACGTTTATTATAAGTTACAGCCTATATAAACAGGTTTTTCTTCAATTGTCGAAACAGACAGAATCACAAGACAGGTGAAGTAACTGTTGATGAGATGCAAGATGGGGAATTGTTTTGGATCTTGTGTTTGCAAACTGAGTTATGATCCCAGAATTCTTTTTCTCAGCTGGAACAACAGCTGCAGATCTTTGTAGATGAGAAGGGCATCTTATGTGCGAGAGGTCGTTTGGAGCATTCAGAATTGACTTATAAGCAAAATTTTCTGATTGTACTTCCTAGTCAGAGTTGTGTTGTAGAATCACCTGTGCTGGACATGTGTGCTCATGACAAAGTTCTCCATAGTGGAGTTAATGATTCTATGATGTTTATTTGGGAAAGATTTTGGATCTTGCGTCTGAGGCAGATCACACGACGTTTACTTAGAAAGTGTCGTATGCAAAGTAGTGCAGGGTAAAGCTTATGTTCTCGTCCTTTTCCACCACTGCCATCATTTTGTGTGTGTATTGCTGAACCATTCTCGACCTCTGGTCTGAATTATGGCGGTCCATTGTTTATTAGGTCTTCCAGTGACAGCAGCAGTAAGGTCTATGTTTTGCTGTTTACGTGCACGATAATCCAAGCAGTCCAATTAGAGCTGGTGAACGACTTCAGTTCTCCTTCTTTCATATTAGCATTGAGGAGGTTTATAGCCAGACGAGGCGCACCGAATTTAGTGATCAGTGACAATGCAAAGACCTTTCATGCAGAAGAGATGAAGTCCTTCTTACGAGAACGCTTCATCAAAAGGAAATTCAATTTGCCAAGAGCTCCTTGGACGGGGGGCTTTTTTGAACGAATGATCAGATGTGTCAAGAGGTGTTTAAAGAAGGTTTTAGCACTTGCTTCACTTTCTTATGATGAGTTACATGCTGTGGAAGTTGAAGGCATTTTGAACAACCGTCCTATTACTTACATAGACACTGATACCACGGAAGATATTGTCACTCCTAACCATCTCATCTATGGTCGCAGCCATCCTGTAGTTGGAAAAGTAAGTTGTAATGAGGGAAATAAGATTGCTAGCACAAAGCGTAGGGTTCGTCGTTGCCAAAAGTTATCGAGAGACTTCAGGAGTAGATGGGAAAGGGATCATTTGATTTTTCTGCGCGAAAATTCAAGAGATCGTCTCACAAACCTAATGTTGATGACGTAGTGCTCATGCATGGAGATGCCCCCTGGTCCACGTTGAAATTAGAACGCATTAAGTGATTGATAGAAAGTAGAGATGGTGAAATCAGAGGAGCAGCAGTTCGATTGGGTGGAACTAGTAATGTGGTTGAGAGGTCTGTCAAGTGTCGCTATCCGTTGGACGTTGAGGATGAGTCTCAAAGACCTTTAAGTGAGAGTGAAGGGTATGGTGATGACAAGCTAGGAAGCCTGTCAATTGCGACGCGCCTTGAAACAAACTATGGGAATCCTGGGAAGGAGGATTCAAATCATACCAATGCAGTAAACAACCATGTTTATCGAGTTTCTTGTCTTAAACAGCCGCGTTGGACGCAGAGTTAGAGCGTCGCATTATGAAGCAAATCTAACTGTTGTGGAATTAATACTGCAGAACAATCTATAGAGACAGACAAAAAAAAAGAAAAAGAAAACATATGTTGACACTGTATATAGATCTTATTGATATCGAAGTCAGAGCTACCATTATTCTATGGAGTAGAATTTACAGCTCAAGTCATCGAGTTCAGAGGTTGAATGCACATTTGTCGTTTGAATGATAAAGTTGGAGAGTTCGAGTTCACATTTTTGTTTGAATAATGGAGTTTCAGAGTTTGAATGCAAGTTTTGTTCGAATCATCGCGTTTCAGAGTTTGAATGCAGAGTTTTTGTTCAAATAATCGAGTTTCAGAGTTCGAATGCAAGTTCTTCGTTCGAATCATCGAGTTTCAGAGCTAGAATGCTGAGTTTCAAAGTTTGAATGCAGGATTACATTCGATTCATCGAGTTTGAGTGTTCGAATGCAGAATTTTTGTTTGAATTATCGAATTTACAGTTCGAATGCTGGAATATTGTTCAAAAGGCTGAAATATGCCTGAATCATGTAACCTATAATGCTATAACTTGTGATTCAGTGGAGGCAATTTTGTGAATTTTGTTGTTTGCCGAATATGAGCCCTTGGTTGATATCCTGCATATTTCATAGTAATGCTATTGAGAACTAACCCCTCCCCGGCCCTCCACCACCCCCTAGTTTGAGACAGCTGAAGCTGTGTAACTTTTTATTTATTGTGGTCCTGAAAAAACGGTTTAGTCATTCTTTAGAAGCATCACCATCAATGGCCATCCTGCCTCGCTTGATGACTATTGCAACACCTTGTCCAGATGATCGATATATTTATTGCGTTTGCCAGCTGTTACTCCTTAACAATGCCTTGCACAAGCTCCTCTTTATTAGTTGATTTGAGCCTTTTCCTGAGGTGATACTTCAGCTCCGACCAAAGCCGCTCTATAAGATTCAGGTCTGGGCTTTCTGCCGGTGTTGGCCAATGGTTATGGAATTGCCTTCCATAAAAGACTTGGTGTATTTGCTAGTATGCTTAGGGTCATTATCCTGTTGGCAGCGAAAAGGACCTTTCATTTGTCGAAGGAAAGGGAGCAATCCATTCGTCAAAATGGAATGCACATAGAATTCTTTCCTCATGATTCCAATTGTAGTTATGTTGTAGACTATGTGTCATATGAGGAAAAAATTGTTTTTGGCTTGCGGGTTGATGACCATTATTGCAGTTTTTTTGAAAATTGTTTTAGAAGCACTTCATTAATTGCTTGTAACTTTTGGTACAAATCTTAGGGCACTATAGCTAATGTGCTGGGTCCTGGGATGTGTTTGGGACAAATCCCCTTGGGCTAGTGTGTGGCCCTCTTAATGATAAAAGATGGCTATTTTCAGGTCTTTTTAAAAATATCCTAGGAACGGCTCATCCGGTATTTTTTTGTAAATTTTGAATTGAATATTAAGGGAAATACTGCAAATGTTATGAACCATGGGTCATGTCTGGGGAGAATCTGTTTGTTCAAAGTGTTTCGAAAATGGGTCATAAGCTTTTTTTGTAAATTCAGATGTGACTCTCAGGAGAAACTCTAAAATATTTAGAACAATGCGCCATATCTGGGGATAGTCTGTTTGGCCTTGCAGTTGGCAATTTACGTGCAAAATAGGCAGGGTTTGAGGTTTCTTTCGAAATATTTCAAAAATGTTTCAGAAGGGTTTTGTATTAAATTTTGCTGGAGCTTGTAGGGGAATCACTTATAAGGTTTTGAAATGTTTGTAATGTCTGAAGAAATCTTGTTCTGCTTGCGGGTGGCAACTTACATCCAAAAATGATTATTTTTAGGGTTTTTTCCAAATAATTTTGTGAACTATTCATTAGTTTTGTGTTATTTTTATATGAATCTTGTGGGGAACAATACGCTTGTTATAAACCATGTGGCATATCTTGGAAAATCTGCTTTGGCCTGCTGGTTGCCATATAAATTCAAAATAACTATGTTCAGGGATTTTTCAAAATATATCAAGAATGGTTCTTTTGTTTCTTGTTATTTTTTTGTGAATCTTAGAAAGAGGCAACACCGATTGTGTTCCGAACAACCTCTGGGAAAACTTTCAATAGCCTCGCAGGTGGCAATTTCTGCCTAAAACTTGCCAGTTTTAGTTGTTTTGTTTTTAAAGTGTGAAGAACACTTCATTAGTGTTTTCTGATGGGTGATGTTGATTACTACTAATGTTTCTATTGCTGTCCTCATAGTAGTTGGTATACTGTTGACAGACTCATGGTCACAGCACTCGGAATTCAGGTCGGCATTCGACAATGGCGTCCTAACTGCCACTCTTGCTTCTCTTGAGCTCAATATTTTTGCTTTGTCAAAATTTTTAAAACATAGAATAGAGCCTAAATGTCATAGGCCGTGGCCGCACCAGATTTCAAAACTTGAATATCTCCTACATAGCGCTATGTTGATTACCCATGTATTGTTTCTGCAACAAAAGAGGTAGTGACGTAAATCGCTAGTCAGTGCACCCAGCACAAATTCCAGTTTCCAGTACAGTCGCGCGACATGAATATCAAAGGAACCGTAAAGCTGCCCTCGAGCTCCCCTAACTCGTGAATATCATTGCATATCTGATATTGGCACGAAAATTACGAAAACATCTAATTTTTCATGATTTGGTGTGGTTAGGTATCATTCTGGAACAATTGCAAGCTGCAATATGAAAATTAGGGACAAAATGAGTGATTAAAGATTTTATCACATTGGATATCACACTTAGTTATTGGTGCGCCCGCTGGTTTACACTTATTTATTCAGAAGATATTCCAACTGGAATATCTCAACAGCGTGAATAGCGCTAGTGAAACATGATTAGTGCATGCAAGAGTTATTCATATTTTGGTGCTCCCAGGACCATAGTCTCTCCTCTTTCTGTATGACAGTATAAAACAATCACAAAAACAACAATTTCCCTGATTTCTGCCTATTCGAAACCCTACACTGCCTATGGACCTCTCCGATATCACTGCAGCTAAACTGCCATTTCGATACACAATTATGCTCAGATGGATTCCAGCTGTTTACTTTGCAGAACCAAATCGTAATTGATATGCAGCAAATTTTATTCTCACGCATCTACATATCTTATTTGCTGCGATGCCTGGGCGAAGCTTTGAGTCACAGAGTATCTCGTCTATTTTGTCTATAAATCTATAATTACCTCATCACTTTCACTCGACAACTGATACCATCACGAAGAGTGCAAACAACACCATTGAATTCATTGGGAATTTATTCTCATAACAGATTAGATCACATAAGTTCGGCATTGTGTGTTGAAAAGCGGCATTGAATAGTAGGCGGATTATCAACCTGGATCTATCTCTTGGTTCTGACTAATAACAGCAAAACAAATTAAAGAATGCTCTGCTGTTACGATGCACACAATATTCCGTAATTTTGTTTTAACAGCATTGAAACTTTATGAAGAAAGAGCCATTAGATGCTCACTGGACAGATATATCCTGCATGTTGAAATTTTAATTTGGTTAAGTTTTGACAGCGTTTCTTAGAGCGTTAAAATAACTCTGCTTATTATTTCTTGTAGATTTCTTTCCCTGCCAAGAATGATTTGGCCTTATAAGCATTGCAAGACATTTTTCTTTACTGGTCTTATCACTATAAGTGCATCTGGTTATAAAATGAAGTAACTGCCACATATCTTGCATGGCACCGCAGAATATCTAATAATCATTACAAAAATCACAACCAAAATTTTGTTAGTCAGTTAAGCAGTTGTTCATACGTCAGTTATCATAGAATGAAGTTTTTGCACAACATAATTTTTCTTCCCCAGATTCACAGCTTATGCATGACAAAAAATGTATTCCTTTTACACCCTGTGATAATTTCCACAAGAACCCGTGTGCAGCTCGGTCTTTGTATGAGCCTAAATAGATGTCCGTGGAAGATTTCACTTCTCAGTTTCAGATAAGGTTTGAAGTGAATGTTTATAATTTGCACTAAAATCCAAAATAAAGTGTTTGTAGCATATCAGTTGTTATTAGAAGGAGCATTAGTTTTTGTCTCAGCCGTCATCCAACGGCGGCAAATTTTTGCCGAGCTCATTTACCATGGATTCCGAGGGCTGTGGTCGAAATTGTTATCCCAGTCCAATAGATGTGATAACTTTGCGCCTCTATTGTTGTCCCGGCTGTCATTGTAAAGAACCTGTTTGGTGGCATTTGTCGGATTTTGTTTAATTGTTTTGAATGTTACCTAGTCCAGAACAAACTTATTGCTGATTGCCATGACGCTCCCTTTCTTATTGATTGTATATATATTGAATTTTGTCTCATGGAAAGTAGTAATTGGCAGTAATGATACTTTGTCTAAAGCCATTCCAGTCATTTAAGAGCACACATATGCGCACAGATGGAAGAGTCTTGGTTTGAAACTGGCAGGAATTAGTGCATGATTACTACTGGAGTAGTGATATATTATGTGGTAGAAATATTTAAAGGTCATAACTGAAAATGTATAAAGTGCATTACGAAGAACACAGAAATATTGAGGTGGGGTCTGTTAGTCTTTGACGGCAACATAGTTTCGTAGTGTGAACCCCCCGCCCCCCTTTATAAAGAGGGCGGTGGGAGGAGATGGACTTTTGCCAAAATTTTAGACGGGAGTTGATTCAACTCCTCTGCACACTATGAGTTTGCAGATGTGCAACTGAACAGTTTTCGATTGATTGTGTGTTCTGTGGAATTATGACCCTGCTGAAGGCAAATCATTTATGTTACTGAAATACCACGTAGATGCACAAAATAAATGCCTTAAAGACTCTCTGTTGTGTGCTCAAGGTAGGATGACTCTCTGTTGTGTATTAGAGATTTTAAATATCTTCCTTTATGAATGTGCGTAAAAATTACCTCCCAGTATGCAAAATTGCCTTCCAGTTGGCTCTTTTCTGACATATCTGATATTTTGTTCCTTCCAGTAAGCAGCCATTAATCTGCCGTCAAGCTATTTGCTGTCGTTGAGTTCAACTTGTATTCTGAACTGACTCTCATCATTTATCAATCGCGAATAATTCATTACTCATAGTCCTTTGCAGTTGTTTTATACCACACATTGCTAGATCAATTGTTCATCTGATGTTCAGCATTAAATTTCCTTTGAGTGTCCTGCGCATTACAGTTTACATAATAATGTGCACCAATCTTCAAAATGAAGTCTCTGTAGCATATTAGTTGTTTTTTATTTGAAAAAGTGATGGCGCAAAAGTAGAGAATGAAATGGATTTAGTGAACCACAAACAACCTTAGTTTTTGCCTCCACAATTGCCAAACTGATATTGAATTTTGCTATGCTCGTTTTCCATGGATTCCGAGGGATGCATTGCTCTCTAGCTTACCTTTATTTTGGATCCGGAAAAAAGGCCTCCCTCAAAAATTCTGTAATACCCCCAAAACATGGACACTGGAGCTGAACAAGGGATTATGGACTTTGGATTATATATTGGCTACCTGTGGATTGTATCTAAATGGTCAATACCCTTGTTTGCCTGGAATTTCCATCATGGCAAGTAAAGCACATTTCAGTATGTTGAAGTTACAGTATGTCGCAGTCCTTTTGGACCTGACAAAACATGGTCGGACCCAGCTGGATGACCAGATGGGACCTGCTCAGATCTTCGTGCCTGGCTAAGATATGAGTATGGCTTATACAGAGCCTCTATGTAAGAATCTGTGTTAATAGATGATTGTAACACAAGTGCATGTTGAAATATTGGGATTAAAAATTATGAAACTTCTGATTATTATTTTTCTTATCAAATCGTATGTGCACGTGAACATATTGTTTCTTTTTATGCGCGAAGAAAGACTACCAAGATTAGCCTTCGTACAACACCCTTCACGATTTTGATCATCCTGTATGATCTCTCAATCTTTGGGTCTAGTACAAAGGCTATACCAAGATGTGCTACTACTATAATTTCCTGATTTCTGAGTTGATTTTCGATTGTATCAGGAATACCACATCAAAGGTTGTGTTATAAACTTTGCTTTCTTCTTCTGATTTCACTTCCTCAACTTAAAGTACAAGTGGGAAGATTCAGTTTACATTTTATAATCTTCAGAACTATATTGTTTTAGAACTGAAAATAATACAAGATGGAGTTGCTGAGATATGTATTTCATTTTCTATACTATAGATGATCAACATTTAAATTATGTTTCTTTTTTTGCTTTCGAGGTTCCGAGCCTGATCCTACAGATGGTCTGAACTGTCCCCTGCCATGGAAAAAACATGAGTCTGGCTGTTACAAAGTTTTCAACCAGTTTAAAGTGTCTCGTGACACTGCTGAGGAAGTGTGCAATGATGCAGGTGGACACATCACAAGCATTCTGGGACCGTGCGAGAATAAGTTTGTGTGGTCACAACTTGTTATGTCTGGACCTTTGAATGATGTTACAACGTATTGGATTGGGTTGCGAAACTGGGAGCAGGACGCTGGGTCATGGGATGATGGCTCGCCATTTAATTTTTCTAGTGGTGAGCCTGGCTCCACTGCAGATAAGTGCGTAACAATGTCAGCCGACATGCCCTATGCTTGGAGTGTAACGAGCTGCAATGAAGTTCATGGCTTTGTTTGCAAAGTTGATTTCCCAAGTATGTTATGAAAACTATCTAGTTAGTTTGTCTGGTGTCAGATAGGTTTGGTAAAGAGAGTAAGATAAAAACAAAGTGAATTTCGTAATGTTACATTCAATTGCTTCTGATTCTGTGTTTTACGTTCCGTCTGTTCAATGAAATAAAAATGTGAGGAGCTCTAGCTGTTTGAGACAGTGTGACAATCTATTACAATTTCTGCTTTGCGACTCATGCGACTGGCACTCCACAATCTATGATGAAAACAATATATTTGTGATATTTTCTAGTTGTCTCATATGATTCTTATTTTTTGTGCTAGAATGCTGGGAAGTTGCATTAGGGTTTGCTAGATGTGTTCTGTATACAGATCTTTTGATTTGACAAATGTTATTGGCTTTTCTGCGACTTTGTTGTAAAGGATAATTATCTTATGAAATCTTTGCTATGCATGAGCTATTGAAACAATGCACATGGTCATGAGAGCAGTATTAGGCTGTAGAAGAAATTGTTCACGAATACCCACTGTGAAGTAATACTGTATGTTTCCTATTCTAGAAATTCTTTATTTATCAAAATTATAGAAGATGAAAATCTGATTTTGCATATTGTCATGCTAGGACCACATAGGCAGGGTATCTAGCGGACCCTGAACACCCTGAAATGAAGTGGTACGACCCTGAAGACCAAGAATATCCCACCATGTTATGAAGAAGACCCTGAAAACCGTGAAAATGATCCTGAAATTTCTAGCACCTTTTTTGATTTTTTCGCTTTGTCATGTTTTTGTTCTTATTTTATACTTGTTATTGTATTAACTTAGATCTTTGTTTGTGTAGTTCGGCGCTTTCTACTTTTTGCTTCCCTCATTTCTTCTTGTTCAGTTATGGAGGTTTTGTTCTGCTTTTAACTTAACTTTCATGGTTTGTTTTGTTATCTATGTTTTATGCTCGCTTCCTGGACTCCAGTGGAAACAGAACATCTGGGTAGGGCTGAGTGTTAGGCGCCTGTAAAACATGTTTAAAGCCA
>JAOBRC010271685.1:0-13871 GCA_027575255.1 Scolionema suvaense
CCCCCCCCCCCTTTCTACAGCAAAATTTTCACCCCCCCCTTTCTAAAGTGTTTTGGAAAGTCCATCCCCCCCCTTCTTAAAGGGGGGGGGGGGTTCATACTATGATTTCCCCCTACCTCCCCATCCAGGACATCCATGTTCCGATGTCCCAGGTTGATCCTTCTAGCTGGAAGAGTCTCTTGCTTATTATTAGCCAACATATTAGACAGCACCAATGCAGTCAAAAGAATGTTTCAGCATCTCATGCTCATGCATATTTTATTAAGTACACTGCAGCAGGCTCTCTGTCATGTTATCCATGGTTGATGTTCGATGTAAGAAGTCGCGTACTACCTCATATAAGTATGCTAAATATGCATGCATACATAATTAATCATGTGTATGCAATGTATATACTATATAGCATATATTATTGTCAACGCAAGCTGAAGAGCTCCTTTAACGGAGCGAAAACAATTCTTTGAGCGTTGAAAGAATTGAGAGTACTCAAACCTGAGCTATCTTAAATTTCTCCTCTTTACTTTACTATATAGCATACATGCATACTGTATGCATAGTGTTTGTGCGTGTACATATGTTATACACATATGTGTATAATACACTCGTGCATCCTCATCCTTGCATCCTCGTCCTCGCTAAAGGAGGCTGTGTGTGCTACATATGTGTCCTTGTCCTCGTTCAAAGCTGCAAGAGCGTAATGCGCCGGTAAGCATGGCTGTCCCTGTGTCTTCCTCCTCTCTAAAATAACATGTAAAGCTATGAGTGTGGCGCGTACAATCCACCTGTAGGTATGCTCATCCTTGCGTCCTGGTCCTCGTTGTCCTGATCCTCGTTGTCCTGATCCTCATTGTCCTCATTGTGCATAATGTGTACACCGTGCACATTCTCGTACCTGTTAATGCATTAGTTTTTCCGGTAACCAATTTTCACAAAATTTACCTTATGGGAATAAATTTTTGCTCAAAAAAAGAAACTTCTCGCGATTTTGTGGATTTTCCCTCATTGCACGAAAAATGAAGAAAGGAGGAAAATAATGGTGTTGAAGATCAGGAAACTTGAACCTCATTACCCATAAAATTTCCTCAAAACTGCACTTCAAGATTTCAAGATTAGAAGTTTTACACTGGTTGTGCAGGAACTAACTTTCATGTTTTGCTATACTACGTGTACGTGTGCTTGCTCTTCTGGGAGAACTGTGTGCGGTTCCGCTTGAAGTCAGTGCAAAGTTTCTTCACCAAACCAAGTTTTTGGAAAGATTTTCGCCAATGATTGTCTGAATATTTGGTAAAGTGATCCAAGGAACGGAGCAAAATCAAAGCAGTACGGACTTGAATTGAGTGAAATGTAACTGTCTTAGGCAGACAGACAGCAACAAAAATAACTTCAATGGTCAAAAAAATCCTGTTTTGTGAAAGTGTTTGACAAATGCACACAGAAACAGCAAAAGACATGCTTTTTTATATAAGCATCAGTGAATTTTCGCAACAGCTAGTGATGATTAGCATTACTTCATTTTTAAGGTTCAGTGATGCTTAGCCAATACAAAGTCCTTGTAACCTAGTGTCCCGCCAATTCGACATGTTTACCGAATTCAAATACGTGCATTTCCATATTCCAAAATAAAACTATCATTAACTGCGGTGACAAGACAGCTCTCGATAACGAAATTTCTCAGCTACCAGATGAAGCTGAGGCTGGGGTGATGCTTAGCTGATGTCTAAAGGGACAGGAGCGGATAGAATTGAAATTAAAAATAGAGAGTAACAATATTGTCACTACGACAATAAATTTTAAGTATTTCAGCAATAAAAATTACCAAATGAAAGATACCTTCAACTTCATGCTTAAAACTTGAATTTTGTTATCCACCATAAAACTCAGATTCTGGTCAAACTCTTATAATCTCAATTTTCCAAAGAGGACAAGTATTACATGAAGAGTCACATAAACATGCAGCCTATAATATGGTTGTTTTCACGACCAATAAAACTAATTTTGCTCTGAATATTAACATTTATCTTCAGGTGCTAACCGATACTGTGCCTTTAAAAGTTCGGCAACACTCAGCCTGTGGTGCATATAAAAGTGATACTTATATAAAAAAGCAGGTAAGTGATAAGAGCTCTTCTTTGAACTTTCACCTAATAATGACGTACACTTGGACGCTAATTTAAAGGGGATCCAAGGTCAAAAACGAAATTTTCATGGATGGCAGAGCCTATTAAAATACGGCATACGATTTTTACTTTATGACATAAGTTGCTGCAATTCTAGAGATATCGAGCTCTAAAGTTAAGAAACCACCATTTCGCCACTAATTACGCATGATGCCTTCGTGTTTGTTTTCAAGTACAGAGCATGGAGGGCAGCAAATCAAATAGTTATCAGCAAAAGCGGCTTGTATACACGCTCCTTGTGACTTTTACAACATATTATATGTAAGAGGTTGATATATTAGGTTACTTACGAAATAGTGGATAGTACATTTGAGGCTGGTCTGAATCGAAATGAAGCAAAGTCTATTAGTCACTTGAATCTTGTTTGACAACTTGTCGATGGTGAAATCTGTCGGGGAAATTGGTAAGATTTTTCCACACTGCATAGCTGATGTAAAATACTAATACCTTTTACAAATCAATAAGTTTTGAGCACATTCCTTGTGCTCATGGGCATTTCTGATTGAATTCGTGGGTAGCAGATTTGGCCTTAAAACTTTTCGAATATGGCCCCTGATTTCCGAAGCAGTATTCCAAAGTCGTCCCCGGTCCTATAGGGTTAACCACTTATTAGAAGAGACAATCATTGAGTCATCTATATCCCCCTGGCGTGCGCAAGTCTTGGTACACAAGGAAGAGAACCACAAGAAACCCACATTCACAAGCGATCAACCGCTATACACTCAATGGCGCATATCCGCTTCCTCAAATGAACAAATTAACAGGATCTCAAAGACCAAATCTGTAGTACACTAGATCCTAATAGTGCATATTACCAGGTACTTATCCATCCTGATGATCGGAAATTCATGGCGCTTTAGAGCAGATGGCCATCTCTATCAGTATTGCTGTTCACCTTTTGGTGTAACCAATGGTGTTTCAGCTTTTCAAAGGCTAATCAATGACCTCGTCACATCTAACAATCTTCAGAAAATGTATGCACTGTGACAGGCAAAGATCAGCAGGAGCTAGACACAAATCTTGAAGCTCTATGGACTCCTGCAGAAAGTGTTGTTCTTGCATATGATGAGGACAAATCCGTCCTGTCTGTGACAGAATTAAATTTACTAGGTTGCTTTGTCCCCCAAGGAGTAATTAAGCCAGATACAGAAAGATTTTCAATCTTTTCCTAAGTCTATTCCAAGTACCAAGAAAGAACTTGCTCGCGCCATCAGTCTATTTCATAGTTGCCACAGAAAATTCAAAACAAATTTCCCTGAGTTTTCCCTTAGTAGAACTCATTTTTCCCTGAGCCTGCCATAAAATTTCCCTGAGTTTTCCCTGAGTAGAGCTGGTTTCTCCCTGAGTCTGGAGTAAAAACCAACACATTCTGAGAGCTTGATCAAGTCTAACATGTTAGACCATTGAGGATAAGCTTAGAATAGGCTTGTAAATTATGGTAAATCTGTAGTTGTTTTTTCTTGATCTGGTTTGAATATCATTCCATCAAGATGCTGTTGTTTGGAGTTTGTTTTATCTTATATCTGGAGTAAAATTTCCCTGAGTTTTCTCAAAGTGCAGCACAAAATTTCCCTAGGCAGAGCTTATTTTAGCACCATATGTTGCTATCAACTATCGGTCGCAATAGTTTGCCCCTCTTGATGAAAAAATAGAATCCTGTAACAAACCTGCTGTAAATGCTGCCCTTTTTTCAGGAAATTGAATGCATGCCCTACCTGTCTAGAATATGCCCTGCTGGGATTTATTTCCTTGACCATGACCACTCAACCTTAATTGTGCAAACAAAATACCATAAAAGATGGTCAATATGCCCATACTGCCATGGAGAGCAAGACTAATATCTTTCCGGTAACGTAATTTATCATGGCCCTCCACTTAGTCGCAAGAGAATGAGAAGCCAAAAGACACAGAATAGTATATGGCGGGCAAAATTGCCATATATTGTCTGACAGACTGAAATTGGCTACAACACAGCTTTTTCAAGCATTCATTTGAAAAGCAATATTAAGATTAGGTTCCTCTGATCAAGTCAAAGGGTCAAAGGTTTTGTTAAAAACGCCTACAGAGACTTATTTAACGACAAAGCACACGAAAACACTAAATGAAAAGAAAATGATTAAAAAAAGTAAAAAAAGTAATAAACTAAATAAAAAACATTTAAATATGGTATTCTCAGCAGTAGAATATTTACAATTTATGGAAAATTCAGCAAAATCCTGCTATACAAGAAGAAGAACAAACTGGACTTACTAGATACGCTGGCATTGTAGACACCGGGGGAATCAACCCCTAAAGATAAAGTTAACCCCACCCAATGACTTTGTATGTGCTGAGGTTGTCATTTAAAATTGAACAAACATTAACATAATTGTGTTACGCCTACTCCAGTTACAACAATATTAATGGACTAAACACTACAAAATACACATGCAAAAGGAACACCAGCCTGCTAAAGGCAGAAAATTTTAAGCTAACAAGTTGGGTCACCCTTAAAAACTACTTTATGATAGGTTCATACGGCTAGCACCTCGACTACCCGCTGAAAAACTGACTCCCCCTAAACACATTCGCCCCACCCCTCCTGAAATTAAAAATTTTACAACTCCCCCTAAAATGAGATTCCAAAAACTTGACCAACCCCCACCACAGGAAGCAGGTCTTAAAAACCATTGCACTATTACACATCAGCCAGATTCTAGTGTCTGGACACCGAGTATATGCAAAGTAATGGTCACCAGAAACAATGGCAAGGGTGACTAATTGTGGAAACCAGATATAACATACAAGTAGACATGCGCCTTGCAACCTTGGAAAATGTACCACCTGTTTCCATACACTAATAAAAGATATCTCCTTAGTGCTGGAGCAAAGTCTCTTTGCATGAAGAGCAGAACCAAGCATTAGTACCAGACACAAATTCAGCTCTAGTGTCAATAAAGAATCTATCGAATGGCTCGCAGGACGTGGCACAGTATCACAGCCTGCCTCAGATGCAGATGAAGTCAGGCATGTATCGTACTTAAAGGAAAACTCCGATCCCAAAACAAGTTGATCTCGGCGATTAAACATGACCATGATAAACAAATATCGACTCTGAGCTTCCTTCTTCATCTCTATAGCGAGAAAAAAGCGCTTTAAAATATATATGACAATCAGGCCCAAAAGAAGCCCAACCAGCTTCCGTGATCTTTGCTACATGATGGACAACTGAGATTGGCAAGTGGTTGACGCATTTCCATGACAACTCAGCTTATCTATTGATACCAAACACAAAAGATGCAAGTCTAATGTGCTTTCATGATGGCATTTTGAATTGTGGTGGGAAACAGCGAGAAGAAGCAAGTAATGGCTGCCGAAGTGCAGGGCGATATGCCGAGAGCGAAACAACAATTTTCTGCATGTCTTCCAAACAAACGTGTGTTGCAGGAAATAAAACTGAAAAATCATCATGATCGTTGTATCATTCGAACAAGGGTGACTTAGTTTTAGGTTGAAGTTTTCCTTTAATAAGGTCACATGCAGTCATATTGAAAACAGCATTTACAGATATAGATGTACCTCGCACATTGTCAAGCACGAACATGGAATTCAGACGTTTGAATGGAAGAATCACCCTGGTTATGGCCCTCAAATCGGGAGGGAAGGGATAAATATAGAGGTAGTGCTGCTTTGGTGATTGCAGACAACAATAATGTTTCTGCGCTAACATTGCAACTCAGGGGATCCAATGCAAAACAGTGCCTGCAATATTGCATACCACGTGTTGCCTCAGTTTGCAAAGAGCACAGTCTGAGCACTTGGGGCAGTGGTCTGACCAGCGGGCTTACAGGAGTCAGGGGCAGAACTTTGATCAAAACGAAACAGATGCACAAGAAATTTGACATATTGCATTGACTTCAGATTTTTAGTAAACACGCACTACATTTCACTACTATTATCAGAATTGCAGAAATCCAAGGCATCCCTGAGTTTTCCCTGAGTCAAAGCAAAAGTTTACAAATTTCCCTGAGTTTTCCAGGTTTTCCTTGAGTTTTTCAAAAAAACGTTTTTTCCAGGCTTTCCAGGTTTTCCAGGTTATGTGGCAACCCTGTATTTGCGCACTCTACCGGATGGATACCTAAGTTCTCTGAGACAATTCGGCCTCAAAGACAATTCATCTCCTGTCCCTTTCAGAATGTAGCTTGTGATACATTTCAACTTTTAAAGAGTGATCTCCGAAAGCATGCTTAGGTACCATTAATGATGAAATTCGTTTCACCGTACAATGCAACACATCTTACTTCACAATAGCAGCAATTCTGTCACATACAAAATCTAACAAGGGCAAAAGCCTGTTCCATTTATGTCTTGAATATTATCAAAGAATGCAATGAAATGGAACTGCAACTACCTAACAGTTGAAATTGAAGCCTGTTCTATTACTGAAGCTGCTAGAAAGTGGAGCCATTTTCTGTATGGCAAACTGGTTTTTTTTCTAATAACTTACTAGAAATCTCTTGCCTTAATGTTTGACCCTCTCCGAAAAGGTAAGACAAAAAACACAGAGGTCATGTAGTGGCAAATTGAACTAGGTACGTTCTTTTATCATACAGTACATCGTCCTGGCATAGATAATGTTGCTCCTGATGCTCTCTGCGGAATTCTTAAATCAGTGGCTACAAAAAGTGCTTCTGATGTTCTTCAAATTCATGAACTTTTAGATCATCCTGGAGTTATTAGACTTTGTCACTTTGTTCATGCAAAGAATCTCCCACTCTCTGCTGATGAAGTTGTAAAATGTGTTATGAGTTGAAAGCTCACTTCTACATTAACCCTATTCCTGCTGGGGGTGGCAGACTCTGCCAGGTTAGCGTATTGACAGACGCAGAATTTTTTTAGCTACACATTTTAAGCTCATTATTGGTGGCTTTTCATAGTTTTTAATACAGAATACAATGGTATATGTTTCATTTCCATTTGTGAGTTGACTTGGTACAGTGGAGAAATATCTACAAAGCTTTGGGTCGAAAAATACCAAAAAATCTCCCCAAAATCTGACGCGTCATTTATTAAAATTTGTTGTTGTACCTCAAGTATAGCCTCTGAAATCACCATTTAACTTTTGCGGCACTCCTAAGGGCCTTATTAAAAGGATGCATGAGTTTTGTGAGCAACAGACAATGTTAAGACATGATGCAGGTAGCAAACGTTCTCAGGAACGAATTTTCGTCAAAATAACGCCAAACAGACGAAACCTCAAAAAGTGTACCTCACATATCTCTCATCTAGGACACTTCTAGGAACTCAGAAAACCTCATTTTTAGTCCATTGTACTCATAAAAGACTGTTTTAAGGTACTGCATTCGTTTCATGGTCTGACAGGTACTTAACAGGTACTTACGACGCCTGGCAGAATCTATCCCCCTGGCAGTACACCAGTCAAAAAAGCCCGGCAGGAATAGTGTAAAAGGTCCTGAATGTCTTATCAACGCAACCAAGCTATGGGAGCACATCAATATACATTTTAAAGGGTCACTCAAGTCTAACTGCAGCCACCCTGCATGATGCTAATTGTTGATGAATTCAGTCGCTTTCCAGTTGCTGCACCAAGCAAAAACTGTCTGCAAGAACAGCAATTAATGCATTAGCACAACACATCTGAGCGTATGGACTTCCTGGTTACATCCATAGTAAAAAAATTATCTTTGCCAACGCGGTGTAGCAGCCAGTGGTGGTACTACCCCATACCATCCAACGCGAAATTCTCAGTGTGAACGATATAGTGGACTCGTATGGAAAACCATGAAACTTATGCTATAAACCCTCCCGAAGAATGCCGGGCAGATGTTCTTGATGATACGCTCCATGCTACCTGATCGCTTTTATACACTTCTGCAAGATTCTCTGCACGAACATTTTCTTGATTTCCAACGTTGCTCGATGCTTGGACCAGGCTTGCCTTCATGGTTGCCGCAACCTAGCCTAGTTCTTGTATGGCGTTTTGCAAGAAACAAATGTGATTCTTTGTGTGATGAAGTCAAACCGTTAGATGCTAACCAATCGTTTGCCTATGTCCGGATCCCAGATGGAAGAGAATCTCCTTTGTCAACATCTTACGCCCGGCCCTGAGTGAGGAAAAAGAGGAAGGAGCCAAAGTGTGGCATGAAATAGCACCTAAACTGGCTAATAAAACTGAGATCTTACAGAAGTTAAGTCATCAAGAAAACTCTTCCAGCACTCTTGGCGAGAATCTTATAGACAATTGTGATTCGGGGAAATCTCAACAGACCCACAAGGAGGAATGAACTAGGACTGGTGATATTACTAACGAGAGCCAATCATGCGGGCTTCCTCAAGTTCGCCAAGCCCCAGACAGGTATCAAGAGTGTACAGCTTAGAAGACATAGCAGGGGAGAATGTAAAGATTACCTGCTTGATTAACTTGACTTATTATGTAATACTTCTGGTGCATATAAGATGTTATGTAGTCACTACGATTGATTATTTCTTTAGGTACTAGAGTTCTAGTGGAATAAAAACTAGAGACTGGAGATGCAACCTTATCTGTCTTGATCCTGCAGTCCACAAAACTGTTGTTAGTTATCCTACCTCAGTTATCCCACTGACAAATAGATGCTTTTTCAAGACATTCTGATACTTGACACCAAAAATTAGCTGTGTTATTATGAAAGGCATCAGAACCAAAAGGAGTTGTTCAGTTTTTCTGAAATGCCTCATCAAGAACAATAATTTTGACACAAAAACGCTGAAAATAAGTCAACCATCCTGCGAGTAGAGTTACTAGACCTAAAAATAGGCCAAAATTGACATTGCCCTTTTAAGAAAATGGTCACGCGACACTATCAGGTGAAGCTATAGCAACAGCATAAAAAGTTGCGCCAAAGGATGTCCAAGGGAATTCAGTTAACAACTTAATTAACAATTCAGTTAAGAACTTAGTTAACAAGGACAGGGATGTGCACATTGTACTTATATACAGTTTAGTGAGGACAATAAGGATGAGGACACGAGGACATACATACCTACCAGTGCATAGCATACACCACACACATAGCTTTACATGCTATTTCAAGGATACTGCAAAGGTTCAGATAGTGCTCCATTCAAGTGCATGTAATTTGATCCAACAAAGTTTCCAAGACGTCTGATGATGATCAATGCATCAATGGAGGACACTTGCTTCATATCCCGCGGTTTTTGAGATAAATAGCCACCTGCTGCTTGTAAACAAAAGAAACATTTAAAATCTTGGTCATAGCCCTTTGGCGAGCTCTAAAGTCCCCTACGCTCAATGTTTTTTCACCAAACCAATTTTAGGTGAAACGTGCATGTTGTACCTCCAAAACTGTTTTCCGATTAGAAGTTATAGCTCGAAACTGGAAAAATTTGAAAATTTTGCTATGAAATCACAAGATTTCAACTTTAATTGCCCGCAACTTTCGATCAAATCAAAAACAACGAAAAAGACGACACTGTTTTGTAAACAGTTGTGATCTTTTGATTGATGTATAATTTGTGCATTAAAGACGGATGGGCTTGATCACATCCGCTGACCAGTATGAGCAGAGAAAAAGCATAGCCGTGGAAAACAAAAACAAGCTAAGAGCTTTCGATTAAATTGTTAACTCGCCGTTATTTCTTTACTGACCACGAAATATCTCACATAGCATGCACTTATAGATTATTCCACTGCCTCAGCTATCAAGCCTTTGCTATTGCAAAGATCAAGCTTTAACCACAACACGTGCGAAAGTTGTGAGCAGAGAGTGGTGACACCAGTGTTTTGAATCTTGCACGCAATATCAAAACAAACCTCTGATCAGCCAATCAGCTTGCGTCCTTCACAAAAGGATTATCGCAGCTGTTTTGGTGTGTCAGTAATGCGCAAACGGAGTTCAGTGATCAAGTGCAGCAGTCTTTAAAAACAAACTGGGGGCAACTTAGAGCTTCTAAACCACTGAAACTTCCGGTTTTTCTTGTTCCTGTTCACAGCTTCGCAGCAGGTGGCACACAGGTAGTTTCTTAGAGCGCATTTTTTCAACAGCTTGCTACCTGACCAGATTGACAAAAGTCATCATAAACAAAAACTTTGGAAATCCTTTAAAATACCTGTAACGCTTGACTAAAGATTATCAACTGTTATGACTTATGAGGGTTTGCAGTATGCAGTTCCTTAACGAGGAAGAGGACAAATGCAGTAAATACATAAATGATTTAGTGAGGACAATAAGGATGAGGACGCGAGGACAGGAATACATGCTGGTGCATCGCACACAGGTAGTTTTACGTACAGTTTTAATGAGGACAAGGACAAGCATGCTGCACACACACGTCTCATTTAGCGAGGACGAGGAAAACGAGGACCCAGCGATAAGGCTACACACATGTATCATACACATATGCACACAAGGTACGTACACACGCATGTAAACAAAGGGGCATATACAATACATACACACAAACAGTACATGCATGATATATAGCAATACACTACTTATACATAATTTATTATGCATGCATACAAATTTAGTATACATATAAGGCATATGTAGTATGTGACTTCCTACATTGAACATCAACCCTATCTATCGATCTGCAGATAATGAGATGCAAAAAGTTCAGCTTCTTGGCCTATAAATAAGAAAAGCAAAACGTTCCACGACAATGATTGGTCCCCCTGATGACGAGATGCAAAAAGTAAACCCTGCAAACGCTGATGAGTGAATAATAAAAAAAAACAACAAAAGAACTACAACTATCAGACTTATGTCGATATGTCTTATGTCAAATTATGGTAATGTCAAGTCCACTTATGAGGTCAAAGTTAAAAGTTCTGATATACTGTAATGCCTCGAATAAGCCCCCCCCCCCTCAAATAAGTGCCCACCCTAGAAGTGAAATTAGTGAATAAGAGCCCCCTAGAATGAGCGTCTACCCTTCAAATAAGAGCTCATCCTTCAACCTTCAGAAACGGGTGTGTATTTGAATTTTTGACAAGAATTGAAAAGTAATTCAGGAAAAAATTTTGAATAAACAATACAACTTGCTTTAGCTTTTAATCCTATTTTGCTCTTTTTCACCGTGATAACACGAAACCTTTTTTGTAACTTAGACAACTTCTGTATCTACTAATTAAATAAGCGCCCACCTCAAATAAGCACCCACCCTAGATCCTTAAAAATTAAATAAGCGCCCGGGCCCTTATTAGAGGCATCACGGTATATATATAAATGCTCGAGTAGGAACAATGAAAAAATTGTCTGGAATCTATGCTCATCTGCTCACAACAAGCCAGGGACAAAATATGAGACAATCAATAAACACAGCAGAGGAAGGAGGTCCAGAAGTAAGATTAACAGACTCGTGCAAACAATGTCATTAGCAAATAAAATTTTCACCCACGCGATTTTCAGCTGTATGAGCAATCTGCCCTTGTAATATCTGATAAAGAATGGTGTTGGTGATAACAGTTTGCAAGCATGCCAGTGTGCATACACAATCGTTTGCATCTCAGCGAGAAGCTTGTTAGAGGGATGGTGGGGGCTTTTCCAAAAAGACAGGAGAACAAACGAATGCCGTTATTGACACAAAACTATTTGGAGATACATAAGTAACGTATTTGGAAACTTTCACAATACATGCTTGTCCTATAGCCAACACCAAACGCGCATCCTAGTCCCAGAACTTTCGACTGCAGCTGGCCTTAAAATATGCTTAATCAGCAGCCAACGCTCAGTGATCCAAATAATTCACTGACAATGAGAAAGAATATATATGCATAACACATGAAAGGAGATTCATCAGTCTGAGAACAACCCAGTCATTCAAGATATATTAGGTTGACAAAAACACTAGACAAACAACAAAACAAGTATCTGTAGCATCTCAGAATCATCTCCCATGGTTGGATGTATCATACCACAAGGCACAACACATATGCATAAAGCAAAGAAGGATACACTTACATGAAATCCAAAAAAAAAAATAAGGACTTTTTGGCTGCAATTAATTTCTTTACATAAGAAACAATATCTTGAACTTACACATCATTGCCCACAGTAGATAGATGGCCACTAGCATCTTCATGTGTTGGAATCTCGTGTTCAATCAAATTGCTTTCACCATGACATCCATCATCTTTCAAACTAACATGAAATGCACAACAGCCCCGTATCACAATCAGATAAGCTTATCTCAGTTTTCCAAATTAGCACAGGAGCAACATTGAAAAAAGAGCACAATTTCATTGGGTGCAACAGATAGAGTGACCAGGATCAACGCTGCAGCACTATGACTATTGAAAATAAGTCTAAATGCATGGATACGTATAAGGAAACTTTTTTCATAAATATAAACGTAACAGATATAACTGAAAATGGCATATGGCCAAGCTAAAATGGTCCCTATGGTACCTGCATATATCACTACTTGCCAGGTTCGTGCCAAAAACTACAAGTACCAGTACTAAGCAGGTGCCAATCTATTTTCGAAAAATCGTCAAAATAGCCATTTTTAGACACCAGTCCTCACCTGCACTCAACAAAAATTATGAAAATCAAAGTCTGGATTCATCATTTTAGTTTAACAATGAATTTTTTCCCTCCAGCGAGTGGTTATTCGGGAAAATGTGTTGGTGACAGACGGACGGACAAGCAGGGCGCAACACAGACAGACAGGCAGACAGACAGACAGAGAGACCATTGCAGAGGACATAACCGAAAAAGGAGAAGTTTATAGAGGCACACAATCAGATCATCAATATTCAACAATCAGCTGTTGAGCGAATAAGAGTAAAAAAGTAGTCCTCGGAAATAGGATTTTCCACTGGCGGCTTTTTTTGCTGCCATGAAGAGTAAGACTGACAACATCTTTTTTATTGTGATGACAAAATCCAAAAACGGCTAGGAAATTAAGGACATGTTATAGGCAAACCTCTGTACAAATGAAACCTTTTTAAGTATCTAATTCTTCCACGCCTAAAGGGGTCTTTAAGGATCCCCCAACATAAAACTTTTCTTTTTCATCGCTAAATTCTTAAAGGAACACGGCGGTCAGAACACAAGTTGGGTTTGTAAGACGCCTGCAACTTCATAGAATTGATTCCTTCCCAAGAAAACGCGCAGAAGTGATTTCAAAGCGAGATATTTTACTCATAAATTCAGATATTTTGATGCATCAAGCTCAACGGCGGTCGCCATGTTTCTTCCCTGCTCACTACCACGACAAACAAAACAAGTAAGCCAATAAATAGGTGTTGATTGTCTTTTAAACCAATAACAGCGCTGCAAGCTGTACGGATTGTCTTGAAAACCAATGAAAGCACAGCATGTTGTTGGAGAAACGATGCCGTGAGTTTACCAGGGTGTCACATAATTACCTATGCCTCATCTCGTGCTTCTCGTTTACATTTATCCATACAATTTTAACTCAAAAGTACCTATATATATATATATATATATATATCAACCTTGCGGCAATCTAAAAAAACTACCCAGAAACATAAAATTACGGAAAGTGTTCTATGTAAAGTTTAACCAAAAAATGTGTTACTGAGCCCCGTCTCAGGCAAGAAATCATGCTGAACTATGCTGATGTATTAGTTCCTGGAAAATTCGCCCGCTGCAGCAGCGATCGAAGAATGCTGGAGGAAAACATGTTGCTTTGGCAATTTGTATTTTGTTTTATGTGCTACTT
>JAOBRC010271796.1:0-13870 GCA_027575255.1 Scolionema suvaense
CAAATCGCAGCTGCCAAATTGTTCTAGTCGCCGGGGGATTTTCATTGCGCGCGGATATTTATTGCTTTCACAGGGGATCAAGGAGTGCAGTGTTCGGTTCGAGGCGACTGGTCTCTAGTCTAGCTAGGCGCTTGAGACATAGTTCAGAACAGTTCATAGTGCATGTCTTACAACAACACGGCAAATGAGCTGCACAAATGATATGTTATGCCATATCGTAATACTTACCCGTTATTTTCTTATGATCAAAGTCCAGCATAAACACAACACTGCGAAAGCCATGCGTCTTTGATAGTGATCCCCACTCTTTTTGCAGAATCTTACTCCTTTTGCCCTTCCCCACCCTTTCTAAAGAAATTTGTTATCCTCCCCTCCCTGCATTTTTTCGGGAAGTCCACACCCACTTTTTTTAAAAGGGGGTCACACTATACATTATGTCCTATTCTCTGACCATGGAGCTCTTTTGGTTTGCTTCAGTAAAACAATTCAATGTGTAGTAACTTCATCATGTATAAATGGTCTTCTATGTGTCTTGGTCTACAGTTTCTGAAGTCTTGGCTTAAGTGTTTTATCAGCAGTGGGCAATGCTTCTTGAAATTCCGCACTGCATTGCAGCCATGAGTTAACTCTGAATTCGGAGGCTGATGTGGTGGCCTGCCGAATTTTTGAAGTCAATTGCTGCTCTTCACGTGAAGCTTTGCGTGGAGAGAAGAGTAGCAATTGACTTCAGCATCAGTGAACTGTCAGGTTTTTCTGGTGGTACCAATTAAGCCTTGAAGAACTGCAGTTTTGTTTTTTATGTCCATGATTATGTATCTTCCCCTAATGGGAGCCTGAAAGGCTGAACCTAGTCTCCTTGTTCTAAAGTACTATCTTTCATTATATATGTGGTAGAACCACATGAAAAGCATACTGAAATATTTGGAATTGTCAATGGTGCTTTTCATTTTAGAATTTATTGAAATATTTTTTATAGATGGGTAATTTGATTTTCTTTTACAATCTGTAGTGCACAGCAGTTGAAATAAAGAAGTGATTCGTGATGGAGTTCAAGGAACGGTTGATTAAGAGTATCTTAACCCTATTTATTTAAGGGGGACTGTGGCTACTCCGATTTAAGAGGTATATTTGTCTCCCCAGCCTCAAATAAGACTAAGCGACCCTTGCTCGAATGATTTCAGTGATGTCTGCCTGTGCTCATACTAGTGAAAAGTCGGTGCTAAATGCCTTGCTGAATTTGACGGACTAATGTGCCAGAAAGAGACCTACTCTGAAACCATTGGAGTCATTCATACTATGCATTTACATGATCATTATTAGCCAGTCCTGTGACAGATCAATGTGTTGGATGAAAGACCAAAATTGCATGTTAATAGAAAATCTGTCTAGATCAGTGTGGATGTGATTCAGCTAAATTCTATGATATTCTTGCAATTCTAGCCCCTCCCTTAATAGCCTGTACCACACCAAGGGCACTGCGCTTCACTTGGTTGCTTGGTCTGTCACCTTTCGCAGCATTTCTATAATGAGCACATTAACGCCACCAGTGACTTCAACTCATCAATTATGCATGAGTTTATGCTCTGATGCAATACAAACTGATGTTAATCATGAGGTTGCTATAGGAACACCTGACGCAAACTGGCAAATAATGAACAAGTTTGCTAATTTGAAAAATGGAGATTCGCGCCAAAGTAAGCAGACTCTGAGAGAACGTGGTTCGAGCAGAAGCTGTAAACAGGCTACTCCCTTAAGTACTACCTGAATATAACTAAAAAATATGGAATAATTTGGTGTGCCAAAATTTCATGTGCAAAGCCTAATCATGATGCGCATGTCAAATTACGCTTGTTATAGTTTGATCGCTTATTTACTTACATTTCCTATAAGTTCATTACCTGTCACTGTGCTTCTGATATGGGAAATGATGGCACACCAAACAACTGCTAAAATAAGATATGTGATCTCAGTAGTGTGCGTTTGACAAAGAATTTCTACTTGCTTCTCGCTGCGCAAGAAATGTTCCTAAACCTGTTTGTGAAATCTTTTATTCATTGCTGCAAGCTAGCATAATAGTATTTTTTGCTGATGAAGCTGGAAAGTCGCGCACCTGCTGAGACGCCCTAACAAATCTGCACTGTGGTTCCATGCAAATAAATAAAATGCTTTGGAGAACTGGAAACCAATTTAACCTATTCCCCTCACATAGAAGCATCTTCAATGAACATTTATAGTTTGTTCTTTCTAGAAACTGTAGCGATGGTCGGTTACTATCTGTTTTCATAGTATATGTTATTCTCACACTCGCATTGTGATGATAAATTCCTACTTTTTCTCAGGACCAAAGCCAGAACTGACCGAAGAACAAAAACAAGAAATTCGTGAAGCCTTTGACCTTTTTGATACTGATGGATCAGGAACTATAGATGCAAAGGAGTTGAAGGTTTGTTGGCACTAGTATTGCATGATATAGGTGTATTTTAAGTTTAATAATGTGATAGTTTGGGGTAATGACCAATGAAACTAATGACCAGACAACTCTCTTATACAACCAATTTACGTGTTTTAAGGTTTGTTCACACGTGGCATTTTATGATAGAGATGCTTCTGAAGGTTTTGTTCACTCTAACATTCTATTATAGCAAAATGCTTTGGAGAACTTGAAACCAATTTAACCTATTTCACTTACATAGAAGCATCTTCAATGAATAGTAATTACAAAGGGTGTGAGGTTACGCGCAAGATCAGAAATGGAGGGGATTGCTCAAATGGAGGGGGTACTTCTATAAACGGGTTGTAAAAACTGTCTACCCACTATGTGGAATAATGTTGAAACACCAACTCTTTGTCAGAGTTGCATCGAAGCACTAACAGGATTCCGTTTACCTGACCCCAGGCGCTCAGTCTTATGATCATAAGATTTAAAACTCAATCTTCTAAAATTTAAGTTACTGCTCACGCTAGAAAACACCACTAAGAGCGATGAAAGAGGCTCTCGCCAAATTTCATTGACAGAAGACCTGATCAGGTGAAACTTTGTCAGACGTGATGCAATTAATGTCCAAAAATGGCAATTTTCATGTTTTTTTTTCGAAATGTGTCAAAAACAGTTCATCCATTTTTTGTCATTTGAACTATATGGTATGTCTCCAAAAATTGTCATTTGGCTTGCAGGCGAAAATTTGTGTCCAAAAATGGACATTTTCAGATTTTTTTTCAAAATATCTCTAAAATGGTACTCCCGAGTTTTGTTATTTTCTGGTGTGAATACGGCGACTCCATGCATGTTAAGAACTATGTACCATGTCTCTGATAAATCTCGTTTGGCCTGCGGTTAGTGTGTGATGTCCGAATTGGCAATTTTTCAGGGTTCTTTCCAAATACGTCATGAACGGTTCTTCGGTTTATTCTTTGTTGTTGTTGTTTTTCAGGGCACCTTTGCGTATGTTATGAACCAAGTGCCAGGTCTGATCAAAATCTCGTTAGGCTTGCTGGTGGTAGTTGACGTCTAGAACTGGGTATTTTCAGGCCTTTCTTGGACTCCCACTTTAGCAGAAGAGTCCTATGAAATGAGGTCTGTCCGTCAGTCCTTCCATCCGTCCGTCCATCACCTACACATTTTCCGGGATAACTGCTCAATGAATTTTTCTGAAATATGGTGTGCAGGTGACAATTCACAATAGACCACTTTCGAATTACCATTTTCATTGCTGACCGTGGTGTGTGATCAACATGAAAGGGAGGCTAGGTGTGTTAGAACTTTCTGGAAGGTGCATCAAAACAATGTGGAGTGCTGGCCTGTGGCATGGATCTTCATTGAGGAGGACGGAATTGATCAGTTTATCTGTGTTTTACCTGTTGGGAAGCATATTTTATGCTCGGAAGAGATGCGAAAACTTAAAATTAGTGAGCTCCAGTTCGCTTTGGGGGTAACTAATAAGTTGGATCTTGTTGACTGGTGTCGTGGCTTAGCCATCCTGTGAAGAATGTTCATACTTGCAGCTAGCTTGTTTTTCTGGTTCAGCAATTCGTTCTACACAAAGCCAAGTTTAACTGAGTTTGTTTCATATTACATATAAGACCCTTTGTATTCACTGGACTGGCAATCAATTATGTGGAAAACTACATTTCATTGCTGGCTTCATGCATGCACACATGACCTTCTGCGAACTTGCTCATGTTCGTCCTGCATGATTACTTCATAAAATCATAAGATGAACTTGCTTGTTCAGTGTAACCTTGTGGCCAGTTCCACCACTTATTTGCTATTGAAGATTTTATTTGTTGTTGTGACCATGCATAGCAGTAGTCAGTGCCTTGCTTGTTATCTGCAGTCTAGGAAGGAGCTCTCCCATACCCTTGATGATGAAGAAATGTTCAATGAAGGTCAGCATTTATCCCAAGGAGAAATGGACATGCAGCATGTCCTGTTTAAGCAATGGCTAATGGCTGTTCTTACAGCCACCAGTGAACAAGGTGCACATGCTTTCACGTGATTCTTGTTTTGTGATTTTTCATGGCTAACCTTATCGGGCGAATAGTAGATACCCTTCGTCTGACTATTTAGCTTTTTCACATGTGTTTCATGATAAGCGTTTTTAGGCTCAGTTTCCGCCAAAATGCTAGACATATGGTAAGCATGTTTTGCAGCCCCAGGTAATTACAAACATCTATATGATATAAACGTAAACAAGAAACAGATGACTTGCTAAAAAAGAAAGTTCTGGTTTGAATAAGCATGTACTAAGCATATTTTGATCTTGCATTTAGCAGGAGCTTTAGCATATGCAAGCCTGATCCTGACAACCAATATGCTAACAAAAATGTATATTTGGTCTGGGGAAGAGAACAAGCTTACTTGTATGAGTAGCTTTACTGCTGTCTTTCTCTCTGAGCAAGATCAGCAAACTTTTGCTGGAGTCAAATCAGCATCAATGTGCCTTCGTACCATAAATTTTCAATTTGATGTGCAATTATACTACTTCGCAACGTAGATAGTAAAAGTGCAGAGCAAAAATGGCTGCGAAAAAAGCATTTTATGTACAAGGGAAGGGAAGATAGGAATGCCTTGGGTACTGTAGAAATTTATTAAAAATACAATTTTATACCACTTCAAGTTATCTGTTACTGACCCGAGACTAATGGCCTGACTTCTTCAGCAAACTTATTCCAAAGAAACAGAGAAAACGAAAGAGGCAAAAGAACAACAACTTATAAATGATGGAACACAAGTGCAAGCATGTCAACTTTTCATAAAGTGTGGCCTTAACAAAGACCGTTGAAGTCCAGCAATGCCATCAAGTTTCTGAGCCAGACTAAACAGGTTCGATAGGAAAGTTGAGCAAATAAGCACGAAATGTGAAGATTTGAGCGACAATTGGTTTCAGGGACAGAAGCATAAGGTTATCAAATACATAGTAATTTTTAATCCTTTGAACATGTCGGTCAACAGGACTGCTAACCGCTGCAATTGTCTCCTTGTCTCCTCTGTTTCTGTGGCGACGGTGACCTTTGAAAGGTGGAATATTCAGGTAGGTTCCAACAGGCAAGATACCAGCAATGTTGAATCTCCCAACATCGTGCATTGGGAACAAATTCACCAATTACAAGCTTTTCATGCAAGCATCACTGGCTGAAATTCACTAATTTGTTAAGCGCCATCTAAGCATCGGCGCAGGTTCAACTTAATGTGATAGCCTAAAAATTTGTTACGAGCTGTGTTGTTACATAATTTTTTTCATAAGCAACTCCTTTACAAGCAACTGAACTGAAATCAGAAAATCATCAAGCAACTTCAGATCTGGACAGCCATGACACATAAGCAACTTTTTTCATATCTGTATTGTGTAGAACTCTTTGTGGTTTAAGAAATTCAAAGTAGTTAACGAGCAATACCCATAGCTGTAAACTCTAATATTTATTTCTGTAAACTTACGTACATGTACATAGTCGGATAATAAATGTATTGTGATAGGTTGTTTTCACTATACTTTTAAAAATACATATGTATTCCTTGAGCTTAAAATTTTTAGCTTCTCTTTTCATTTTCTGACATGAACATGGAAAAAGAGATTAAGCAACTGTTAAGCAACTTCAATGTTAGAATTTGGCTGACACGTAAGCAACTTGAGATCTGACCAAAATTTCTGACCTATGTTTCTTATAAAAAGAAATTGTATACTGCACTTGAAGATGGTTCTGTTTTTATGAATTAAAATGCTCGCAAACCTTTTTTAATGAAAACAGCATTAAAATGCCTTATTGGCAGGAAATTAGATTGTGCAGTCTAAGGATAATAGGAACAACTTTGACAAATCTATGCATTACGAAGCCTGGCAAATGAAGGGGGTGCTACACTCTTTATCGGAACAATTTTATAAGAACATGAGCCTCAAATTTGCCTAAAAATAAGAACAATTTAAGAACAAACCCAGGATGAGTTTCAACCCAAAAGTAAAGAACAACAACACTGTTATAAGGTAAATATGATCAAATTTTGTTATAAAGCTATAATGTTACTTGATGGGTATGAATTGAAACATGAATTTTGTATTGATAGTTAATTTTTCTTTGTAGATTGCGACTCTATGACAGGGATGACTACAATTCCCGTCAGCATAGAAAAAAGTTAAGAACAACGACCCTCCGCTCAAATTTTCTGGTTCTTATAAAAAAGAGTGTAATCACCACAAGTTGGGCCAAAATTTAGTGATGCTTACTTATTATAAAAAAGGGGGTGTAATCTAAGTCAACAGTAAGGTTGGCATTGAGAACTACCTGGCTCTGGATTATGGAAGTTTGCCACATCTTTTCATTTTGATCTCTTCCAGTAATCGATCAGGTACTATAAATACTCAAACAACACTGCTTTAGATGACGCACTGAAAATCCAATGCATTATAAGAACATACAGAAGTATCATCAAGTACGACAATTTCAAACTGATTAGAAGCTTCTCCAACATCTCAACTCTGATACTTCTGCAATCGCGAAGCTGAGAGGCAAGATTTTCTCCTTGTACTCTAAATCAGCCAGGGCTAACCTTATTTTACAGACGTTGATGGTAGGCTAAGACAGACAGCAGGTGTAGGCTCCAATCACCAGGTATAGATCAATATTTTAACCAAGAAATACTGGTCGAAAAACTAACCGATCACTTTGAACTCAACACCAACATGCAGGTTCATTTTTGAGCACTGAATTCATAAGCAAAATCTAAACTAACACAAGCTGCAAGCATTTGAGCGGTATCGATATTTAGAAAGACGCAATGAAGGGGTTGCTTAGAAGCCTTCCTTGAATATAGAGTATTGTTTGAACAAGGAACACAGATAATGGATTGCGGCCTTTCTTCAGTTGTATAGCTATCGTTGAAAACCACTGCTTTAGTTTGACATGAGCTGTGCATGTGATGCAGGATGGCATGTTCTTGTGTTGAAGCAGGGAACCAATCCTTTCCATCTTGACGCGTGATTCAATTACACCACTGTTGCTTAGCCAGTGTTAGGCCTATCTGTGTCTTTCCTGAAAAATCTAAACAAGCTGCAAGTGCCATCGTAATTGAGAACTGTCAGAGTTGCAAAACTTGCTGCACATTCATCTGATCAATAGTGGGCAATTCTAAATCAAAATCTGTGTTTCCAACAAGAAAGACATTGCTAGATCCAGAACAAGCAGCGAATTAATCAGCTAATATAATTTCTTCAGCTATTGTACAAAATACAGCTCTCCTGAAACAACAGCGATCCGCACAGTGTTGAAATCGCCCACGAACTAAACTTTTTGGACATGGGACAGGCGATTTTCAACACACCTAGCCTCGTTCTCACGAACAGCTCGCCCACGGTTCCTCGTAAAGCAGCTAATTCGAAAGTGGTATATTGAGCAAAAGTGATTGAGCTGGAATTTTGAAAAAAAACTTTTATTCGGCTTGCAGGTGGCAATTTATGCCCAAAAATGGCCATTATTTCAAAATCTGTTAATTACCTTTTTGTGGTTTTTGCTGTGATTCTATGGGACAACGTATACGTTACTGTGTATGTTGTGAACCATGTGCGATGTCTGGAGAATATCCTGTGATGCTTGCGTGTCCAAAGATGGGTGTTTTCAGGGTTTTATGCTAATATGTCAAAATTTTTTCAGTCACGTTTCTTGTTATTTTAGATGTGGATCTTACGGGCAACATGACTTATGATTTTATGGCCCACTACCTGCATCTTGGGAATTTGTTGTTCAGCGTTCGGGTTGGAGTTTATATCAATAATGGCTATTCGCGGGGTTTTTTCTACACATTCATCCAGGGTTTCGTTTTTGGGCCGGCAAGTGGCAACTTTCGCTGCAGCCTAATCTTTACTTTTTTCAAAATTTGCCGGAGCCCTGGTTGACAACAGAAATTGTAGACATATAATTTGTACGCACTTGTACATCTTGATAAGCAATCTACAGTTACTCAATCTATACTGCAGTAAAAGCATATCTTTGAGCAACTTCCATAATCCTTTCTTGCTCGATTATCAAGCCCCTCATGCACTTTTTGTGGACAGGTGATGTTTGGAAATTTAAACAGGCTGAAGGATTTATATCTCGCATGATACGATCTGCTGATCGATAGCCTGCTCGTATACTCAGCTCCAAACTTATGGTTAATCAGAAGCAAGTAAGTAAACACAGCGAAATTGGGATGTGAACAGGCTGGCCGATCGATTCGTATGATTGTGAGTGCAATCGAACATGCCGCATGCTTTAATCATCATGCAAGGGAGAACTTTAGCATATTAACTTACAGGCCTTGCAGAGCAGATGTTTCCGCTGAATTCAATGCTAGTAGTTACATTAACTGTTTCCCTGCTGGACTTTTTTGGGCTCCTCAGAACTAAGGGGATTTCCCCCCGCTCGATAACTTTTGTTTCCAATAAGCTATAAGTATGAAACTTGATAAGTAAGTAGGCCCAAATGTGAGGAACGCATGACATAAAGTTTGGTCCCAAATACTGCAGGTGGCACTGATGACGTAATCATTTGTTAAGGTCACCCATTGGAATCTATTCGTCAGAGTTTCACCAACCGTGGAAATTGGTCCCAACACTGTCCAAAACATCGAAAAGGCTATGAAAAAGTCTTGCTTACCTGTTGAAACCAGTTAAACATAGCTTATTGGGGAAAAAATGCCTTTTTGATGACGTCACACATTAAATTTGCTTCCAATCACCCAAAACAAAAGACCTGTTGTAGGTGACAGGTGGTATATTAGGGATATATTTTTCAACCGTAGTATTTCTAGATAACTTCTATGAAACCTCACCAAGTTTGATAGCATTTGGTTCTGCGGTTTAGCAGTAGCAGTAAAAATTATAGTAGGGGATAGGGTAGGGATAGGGTTTGAAGATAAGAATACTGTACTGTCAGAGTTAATATTTCCTTCCACCTGCACTTCTCGATTTCTGCTATCAGAAAAGACTTCAGATTCTTTAACAAGAGAGACTTCAGATTCTTTAAAAAGAGAGGCTTGCAATGCCTGTGAATGAGACTCCTCTGCTTCTGAAGACGCTTTGGCACACCCCTGCAATATGAAGAGAGTTTTATACCGGAACAATTGACTTTTTGTTCTCTTATTCTCTGCTTGTCTTTATTTGGCTAAGACACAAAGGAGAGAATGAATTTTCCACTTCGTCAGACTAATGAGCTGATCGTTAATTTCAGGCCTGGCGCTCAACTTTCAGATCATACGGATTACCACCTTTGCATGCATTCTTTATTTTACATGGTCGTTCTCGACGCTGATTCTTTGAGAACATAAACTGCACACTGTCACACAACCCTTTCAAGGAGTTAGAGAGGAGCGTACATTTAAAAGATCTGTTTGCCCACGTCTCCATGTGAAAAATAGCAACTGAGCTGTGTCGTGTGCGGAGGAGGTGCTGGAGAAAGCGTGACATATTGATGGAATAGCCATTATTTGGGGGTTCAATCATAGCACAGAAACACGGAAAAGTAAACAGATACAACTCTGATTTCCCACAGTAATAACTCTAGACGTGTCTAGGTACAAGAAACCCCCAGTTGCAATTTTTTTCACTTGTAGCCAGATGGGCTACAACCATAAATCCTTAAATTAGACCACTGGACTGGTAATCATTGACAGGCCTTCAAACAGGATATCTGTGCTTTTGATGAAGAGTGTGCAAGAATGAAAGCTAAGTCCCCAAAAAACCCCCAGTTGCAAACCCTCACGCGCGCACGTGCTTTCCTGGTGTGTGCACGTTGAACACCATATATTAACGTGCACATCACACAACCTGTTTCAGACATTCATGCATGCAACTTTGATATTTGTCGGCAAAGGTTTTCCTGTAGAATACAGTATTTTCTGAACAAGGATGCAATTTAATAAAGGAATTTGAGACGTGATTTAGACCAATACTTAGTGCATTTCATGCAAGAACTAGAAAAAATGATAAATTATACCACATCATAACACTAATCAGGTGATTGTCTTATAACCAAAATCTAGCTCGAGCATAACACTGTAACCACTTCTTGTTTAGCAATTATCCCCACCCTTTTTACCTTATCCCCTCCCTTTTGCTCATCCCTACCCTTTCTACAGAAAAGTTTTCATCCCCCATCTTGTTGCAATTTTTTGGAAAGATCGTCCCCCCCCCCCTTTCTAAAGGGGGGGGGGGTTACACTATGAAGTGATCTGGTTGACTTTGGGTGGGTTACTTTTAAGATTGCATGGTGTTTTTGCATGAACATGAGGAGTGATGTTTTTCTTATTTGTATGATAAATATATTTTCTAGGCCATCAGTGGCATCGAATAGTTCCTTTATATGGTTCGACATAATACATGATTAGATTTTTGGGAGTCTACTTATTCTGGAATTTGTTCTCATTTGATTTTATTGGTATCAAGATAACGTGTCATCAGTCGCTTGAACTAATGCAGGCCTTCAACTAGTTTTTTATGACCGATAGTACCGCTCGATCTCAAAATTGAGTTTTAAAACTCTATATTCAAAGTATGAAATTGTCCACTGTGGAAAACACCACTTACAGTGCTCAGAAGTTGACTCTGCAAAATCAGTCATTTCTCTAAATATCAGGCCCTCAAACACTGCAATCCCAAAATTAACATATCTAGTTTCATTCTCGAAATATGATGCATTATGATCATAGCTTTTCATTTGCATTGACCAAGCCACATGCAAATTAACTTTAACGGCGTGTAGCATCTGAACCAGAAACAAATTTAAAATTTTGAGGCACAGTTTTGCAGATCGATTCTTCCTCTTTCTATTTAAGGCAAATGTGATATTTTACATTCATCTCCAGTGGAGTTATAGCTCAAAATATGCAGGGATATATCGATTTAGGGCAAATGTGATATTTTACGTTCATCTCCAGTAGAGTGATAGCTCAAAATATGCAGGCATGTATCATGAAATTTCATCAGTTAGTTGTTCTGAGATAGTCCGCTCTGGACATCCTGTTCAGATAACCGCACGATTGTTTTGCACTACAAAAAGAGCCATCACGAACTTCACGCGCGATTGTTTTGTGGTAGTGATCATATTGAGGATGTTATCACCACTGAATCAGAATGTGATCACGGCCAGGCCAAGACATTGTTTGAAAGCACAATAGGGAGCACAATAGCAAATCTTTGAAAGGGAATTGTGACTGAACGGCCCGATTTTTTGGAATGGAACTTGCTCTATCTGTTAAAGCATGATTTTGTTTACGTCATATGTAAAATTTGCAAATTACAATTTTCTGACCGAATAAACCCTTCCAATATCCTGAATTACTTAACACACCTTAGTGATGAAGTAACAGTTAGAAATGCAAGACATCATTATTGACATGGTAGCATACATGGATACAGTCTTGGAACAGAGGTATGTTTTTGATAATTCCATCATACTTGATAAAACAGAATAGAATTCCTTGGCATGATTAAAAAATAGAATCATATTAGCAAAATATAGCCCTGAAAGACTATATCTGTTCTTCCCGTTCAAAATCCAACGTTGTAATAGCAGCCGAGCCGGCAATAGAGGAGGTTTTCACTAGAAGCTCATGATTTCAAGCTGGATGAAAGTCTTCTTGTTTTTCGCATTCCGAATCATGTAAAATCCAATATTTTGGGCATCACCAGGAGTAGTTCTTGCATATTCAGGCTTCCTTTGGTGTTGCTTGTTTGCCGTAAATCAATATATAATTTCGTATAGTTGGTTTGCTGAAATCTTGACCAACGGAACACAGTCTATCGTTGGTCATCACTCTAAATTTAGCTGTCATTGATCAATGACCGAGAGCTATTTGAAGGCCTGTCAATGATTACCAGTCAGTGGTGTAATTTAAGGATTTATGGTTGTAGCCATCTGGCTACAAGTGAAAAAAAGTTTGTTACTCTGGCATATTTTTTGTTGCCTATTGGAGCAAAATACTTACATGCAAGTTAGTACTCTTCTCATATTTTGCTTGTAGCCTAGACTAGAATGTCTGTTCTTTTGAAGTCGCCCAGGCAGGTTGTGCCGTACAATGCAGAAAATGATGCTATGTAATTAAAGCAGTCTGAAGAACAGACTAGGAGCTTTTGGCAAGCAGGTACTTTTGACGCACTTATAATCTCTTCTATGGCACGTTGTGGGAAGACCTTAGCAGCGGGCAGTGCCATAAACTCCTAGTCGTCCCTTCGGCGTTTTGGATTGATGTGTATTAACTTCACGATTCCTTTACACTAGGGACGACACTTCTAGTCACTTGTAGCCCTGCCGGGCATACAGACCTAAATTTGGTAGCCCCTACAAGAAGTTCTAAATTTTGTGTTGCCTAGGGCTACCGGGCTACCAGGCTACCGGGCTACTCTTTAAGTTACACACTGCTAGTGTTTTTGTTATTAAACTACCAGTCAAAGGAGAAAATCATGTCCAGTTCACCACTAAACCAATGCTTTAATTACTTTCTGGGATCATAATATGCGAGAATCCATTTTTATTATTTCCTTATCAAATGTTATTTTCAGGTTGCCATGCGTGCTCTTGGATTTGAACCGAAGAAGGAAGAAATCAAAAAGATGATTTCTGACATCGACAAAGATGGGTCAGGAACAATCGACTTCAATGAATTTCTGCACATGATGACTGCTAAAATGGTATGCTTCAAAATTATGTTCAAAATTGAGCAAATAAGTGTCTTGTTTTTATCTATCAATAATGAGCTTCAAAATCTGTCCTCTAATCTATGCTTTCAAGCTTGTATATTCA
Source organism: Scolionema suvaense (assembly GCA_027575255.1). Classification (NCBI taxonomy): domain Eukaryota; kingdom Metazoa; phylum Cnidaria; class Hydrozoa; order Limnomedusae; family Olindiidae; genus Scolionema; species Scolionema suvaense. The sequence goes on from JAOBRC010271796.1 coordinate 13,270, forward strand.
GAGGAAGAGGGTATCCGTGCTTTTAATGAGTGAGTAGAAATAGACAACATTTGCAAAGTAGTTCTTGCTACCTAAAGTAGCTGGAGTGGCCGACTGTGTTCTCTTTTCCTTGTACAGCCCACCTCTGTTAATGGGAAAGAGTGGTTGAGACGCTTTGAGTCCTGAGCTTTGGTTGAGACCTCTCAAAGTCCTGGCGTAGTATAGCTCCTTAATTCATTGACAACCTATTGTTTTTAATCACTCATCGCTTTATTAACAATCACACAGTTTCACTCATGATAAAATGGTAAGGAAAAATACTCTGCTTGTGAATCACCAGTACATTTGTCTTGTATCACTCATAACTTATTTACTTGTCACCATATCATGTAGTCAGGTACCTGCACGTGCTGCAAGTTAACAATATGCTGAAATTAGTTGTTGATTGTTTGTTTCTAGCTACAAGCTACCTGGATTTATGTATAATTCACTTCTTCTTGATCTCTGCTAGCAGTTCCTCGAAAGTCTTCCCACTCAAACATCAGTTGATCTTTAGGAATTGCTTTCCCTTGTCTGACTTGAGTGATTTCATTGATGGTAAGTGTTCTAGTCCAGACATATA